>JANHAO010028319.1:0-10638 GCA_026873985.1 Saraca asoca
TCACTCACTCTATATTACACAATTGACTGCGTGCACTTGCGTAATTTTGAGTGACAATTTCAATTTAAAACTCACACTCAACAATGGTTAAGCTCCTTCTTTGAGATCCACCCTTCCATGAATCTAAAGAACTCGAGATTATCATGACTTTGTCGAGTCTTGATGCTGCGCTAGCCCTCACTATTTTAGACCACTCTCCTCATGTACTGACTGTAGCGTTTTCTCAAAAGTTAGCTTTTATCTTGAATCCTGAGGTGACTGAGGTATTGGAGGTCGTGGTTACATCCAAGCCCTCTGCCAAGTGGTGAAGAGTAAACAAGGGGAAGAAGGTCACCACTTTTTCAAAACAGACAGCTCGTAAAATTACGACTGAGGAGAATCATCTGAGCCTTGGTCTAAACATACAGGGGTATTTTGATTTCGTCCAAGAGAATGTAGAGGAGCTTTTAGGATCTCACACCAGCCTGAAAGTGTTGGAAATGGACAAGATCTCAAGCAGTGGGCTGATATGCTATACCGCTCGCCAACGCTTATTGGTAAGTAGTGTCCCTTCAGCATGATTGTTTTGCTCCTTCATGATCTAACTTGATCCATTTAATTGTTTGGAGTCTGCTAGGGATAGTGAAGATAGGGGAGACACTCCAAGCCTAGAAGGAGAAGAATGCTAAGATGGTAGATGACCTGGCCATTACGACTACTAGGGTGCTGGAGCTAGAGAGTGGAGCAATAAATGTTCAGGCTACTCAAAAAGAGGCTAAGGAGGCTCGTTCCTGCAAAGTGGTAAGTCACGAGGCTGTCACAGTCAATCTTAACAAGGCTATTGAAGAACTATTGAGGATGAAACATGAGTTGAATGTGACAATTTGGGGCATGAATGTGACAATGTAGCAAACTAAAGCCACCACACGATGGGCTGAGGCCACAAAGAAGGAATTGGAAGTAGCCAAGATGGAGGTCGGTCAAAAGCAAGAAGAGGTCAAGAGAATCAAGGTAGAGATTGCCAAGTTAGTGGGGAAGGCAACAGAAAAAGCAGAATCTAAAACCTCATCCTCCTTTCTATACACTCTGTGGGAGTGGCACCTAGATATGGACTTTTCATTATTTAGACAAGAGGCCTTTGAGGCTATTGATGGCTTTAAGAGGAAAGCTGCCAAAGCCAAATCCTCCCATATAGGTGCAAAGTTTGCAAATGGAACCCCTCCTAACGAAGGTGTAGTTCAGAGAGAAAATAGCTTGCAAGTCATGGAAACCCCTATTGGCAAGATGAGTGACAAATGGTTTGCCCCATGCATTGAATCCTCCTCCCATAAGAGCTCAACCCTCAAAGATGAGGCTCCCTATGGTTTGATCTTGTAGTTTTACATTTCATTTTTGAATTTTGTGTTTGGTCTAGAACTCTGTATGAATTTATCTTGCTAAAAGAGGCATGGAACGAATATTTCTATTTTCCTTTGCATTACATTGGATATAAAAGACTATGCAAATTGTCATTAAGGATGCCAATTTTATCAACATACCCGTTTACTCGTGGATATTTGCCTGTGATGGGAGGGTATGGGTATGACAAAAAATGTTTATGGGTGGGTATAGGTATGAAAATCATACCCGTAAAGGGTATGAGTAGGTACAGGTATAAGAAAATATCCATATCTGAACCCGTTTAGCCATTTAAATAATTTTTTTTTATATAAACACTAGTCAAAATAATGTCATTTTGAGTAGTGTATATAATACCTCGAAAACAAAAATAAAAATAAAAATGTTAGTTGAGGGACTAAAGTGAAATTTTAATATTTTTCATTAGGATCATAATGGAATTTTGTATTTTTAGTAAGGAGCTATTTGAAGTTGATGAAAAGTTCATGGGGGTTAAACTATAATTTAGAAATCTTTTTTAATTCTGATGGGTATACCCTTGGGTACACCAATACCTGCGGGTACAAACCCATACCCAAACCTGCTACAGTGTTCACAGGTACGGGTAGAATATGGGTATGAAATTTTCCAGTAAGTACGGGTATGGATATTACCATACCCACCCGAACCCAACCCATTGCCATCCCTAATTGTTATAAACAAATTCCTGCAAATCACAACTTAACAATCATTGGATAAAATGAGCACCCGGTAGGTCAATTAACCTCAAACAATATAGAGAAACTTATATAAATGACTTAAAGGATATGTGCCTTGTTGAGCAACCAATCAGTCGTATTAGCGTCTCTCAGCGGGCAATGAATTTGGGCACTAGAGTGTCTAAATGCTTAGGTTAGTATGAGATTGGGCAGCTAGATAAATCGCATGGATGCACCTTTCAGCATGGGGCCACATGAGAGCCACAAATAATAGATCATATGAGGACTACAAATGCTAGGTCGCATAAGAGTTACGAATAATAGGTCGTATGAGAGCTACAAACAATAAGTCACATAAGAGCTATGAACAATAGGTCGCATGAGAGCTGTACCTCAGTTGGAAACCTGTTAAGTAGTCGCACACATATAGTGCCCAAGAAAGTCAGATTTATGCATGTATAAGGGCAATCTTATGCCTAAGTGGTTGGTGATCTTGTGTCAGATTGAGGACGATCTTGTGCCCGAGTGGCTGACAATCCTGTGCCAGATTGAAGGCGATCTCGTGCCCGAATGGTTGGCGATCCTGTGCTAGATTGAGGGCAATCTTGTACCTTTCCTATGTTAAGTGAAATTTTGCTTTTAGTATTAGGAGCTTCAGGACATATAATGCTTAGTGCAAGATTACCAAGTGGACTCATGCTTGAATTTCCCTGAAAATTTGTTTAAAAAATATCAAACATTAAAATTTGAAGACAAATTGGAATGCTTTGTTTACATCTAAATAATATTAAAGGGAAAATTAAAAGATGCTAAAGCCGTTGCAGTCATGGACACTGGAGCTATCGAGGTCATTAAGCTATTGGTTGCACTACATAGCATCTCAAGCGTCCCCCTTGATGAAGTCTTTGATGGTATCGTTGAGTGCCCAACATTCTGAAGTATTATGCCCAACCTCATCATGGTAGGCATAAAATTGATCTCTGTTACATCTGTGCTTATTGCAAGTTTTTAAAGGTTGGGGCTTTCTAAAGTCCTTTCTATCATTCTCAGTCAAGAAAATGCACTCCTGAGTATCAGATAAAGTACTATAGCCATCATGGCAACCTTGATGTTGAGGTCATTTGCTTTTAGACATCTTTGCAGGCCAACTATCAGAGCTGTTTTGGATGTCTTTATCATTGTCCCTCTGGTCAAATCTACTTGCACTATCCCTGTGTTTGGACCCCTTTGGACCAAAGGCTTCTTCCTACCTGATTTCCTTGGTGGCTTGCTTGTAAAATTCAACTAGGTCCCTTATTGGAGACTTGTATATATCTTTATACAACTTCCCATCCTTGTGAAGTCCAATTGACATAGTTGTGAGGATGCTCTCATCTGATAGAATTTTCACATTACAAACCTTTCGCCTAAACTAGGCAAGATAGTCTTTCAGAGATTCATCCTTTCGTTGGAAGACCATTGCGAGATGGCAAGGTGGTGCAAGTTGCCTTTTCAACAATTTGTATAGATTGATGAATTTCTTTTGATATTCTTCCCAACTATCAATGCTATGAACTGGGAGATTTTTGAACCATGCCCAAGGAATGTCCCATAGTGTAGTTGGGAAGACACAACACTTGACCAGAGTGTAGGTTGTTTGGAGATCCATTTGGATATTGAATGCATCTAATGGTCATAGGGATCACTGTCCCTATTATACTGTGAGATTACGGGGACTTTGAGCTTACGAGGGAGGGGCAGCTCCTTTATCTCACTAGTGAATGGAGTCCTCTCTTTGTAACAGTCTCGGCTATTCTGAGCTCATGGGCACCCTTCCAATTTCTTTACCCTCTAAAGCAACTCTTCGATCATAGGGTTTTACACTTCAGAGCGCTGGCTAGAGGATCGACGGCTCTTGAAACTCTCCTGATCATGGAAATGGTGATCTGGGGTTTTATGTTTGACCCAGCTTGAGCTCCTTTCTCGATGCCAGCTCTCATGTTGCTAATTGTCTCGATCACCACCCTTGTGAGTTCGATGGGCCTCTATCCTCAACCATGAATTTTATGAGGGGGTGGATCCAACTCATAGACAATCCCTTCTATAGGACTTTTCCTATTGTGCCCCTAGCTATTGGGGTTCTCTTTCGGGGAACCGTAGGCTCAATTTATCTTTGTATGTCTTGGGTTTGCGCATAAGCTAACATTCTAACCACGTCAGCCAACTCCTTCACTGTGTTCTCAAGTGCCTCTTAATGCTGGTACCATGCTTGAACTCTATCATTCTCAGGAGCAATAGGCTAGTGAAAGGTTTTTGGTGCCATGTTAGCACCAGTGCTTGTGGAAGGGGCAGCAAAGGCACTCGTAGCAGGAAAGATAGGGCCCTCTAGTGGTAACCTCGGCTGCTCTATAGGACCTTCAGGTTGGTTAGAGGCTGCTCCAGTGCTCCTGGTGATTCTTGCTCTTACCATTGCAACTGAATAGTGAACCAAAGAAAAAAGATGTAGTTGAGGGCCTTCCTTCTAGTGCCAAAATGTAAACGATGAAATTTGGTTCAGTAGAGCCAAATCTCAGTCAACTCGAATAGTCCTTCAACACCCCAAATTGCAAGCTAATGATACCAATTATAATAAGAAAAAAAAATGAGATGGAGGAAGAACAATGGACACCAGGGGCCTTTTTATCGTGGTTCAGCTAAAGCCAGTATGACCCCTACGTCCATGGTAGTTTGTATTGGCCGCTATACGACATTTTCTCTGTTTAATTGAATAGAGTTACAACACCAGTGCTCTCACACTACACAAGTGTTCTCTCACTGTTTTGGCAAAGTTTCTACCTTTATCCTTCTCCTCCCCTTTCAATGATCTCCCCTTCTTATATATAGTGGCTGGGAGGTTATAGATGTAATTTCATAATTTGTAATTCTGTTACATCAAAATAAATGTACAAGACAGCTTAGACTACTGCAAAATGGCGTCTATAGGTTGTTGACTGACTTTTGTAGATTACTTTTTGTGGGTGGGCCCTACATGCTGATTCTTGTAGACTAATCCCACAAATCAAGTCTGAATGGGTGCTTGCTTTAGGTTTACCTTTAGCAAGCCCTCAGTTGGGCAAGATGTTGCGTTTGCGAGCTCGGACTCTTGGTTCGGGGTCGCTACTGGCGTTCGATTAGCGAGGTTGAATTCTCATTCAACAAAACAAGCTCACACTAGGCAAACCATTGGTTATGCGAACCAAGGTCCCTCTGGCAAACTTGGATTTCTATCTTGGCCTCGCATTGCACCCCAAGCTCACAGTTAGTGAGCCAATGCCTCTATCGGGAGATCTTAGTTGCCTCTATTGGGAGATCTTAGTCTTTAAGAGATTTGGGCCTCATCTGATTAGGCTTGTCCTCTATTGGGCTTTTACCAACTCATTTGTGTGATACCAGAAAATATCTATAATAAAAGGATAGATGAAATGCTAATTCATTTAATACAAAAGTCATTAAAGATCCATCCATTAATATTTATGACCTATCCAATTTAATTTTTACTTAAAATTCAAAATAAATATTTTTGAAATAAAAAATATTATATTAAGTTGAATAAAAATAAAAGAATACTCAGAAATTCCAAAATCATAATATAGTTCCATACGTTGATAGACTTGATAACTAACCATATTCATTTACTAATCTATATTCATCCTTATTATAATTCATCTATATTAGTTTTTAGATAACTATAAATTGAGTTATTATTGGTACTATTAAATAAAGGTCATATTAGATCAACCTATAGATAACCATTTATCTATTTATATTTATATTTAATATTTTAATAAGATAAAAAGATAATATACTTAACATCTTTTGTATGATAAAAAGGATGATATGTTTAGCATTTTTATCATTGTAAAGGTACTTGTAATTGAAAATTTTCCTAAAAGTTGATTAATATTTGTTTAATTAATATATTCAGCTTTAATTTTTATTTAAATATTAATGATTAGTTGTTTATTTAGGAAATTTTCAATTTTTTTAAAGAAATACTAATTTTAGATAAGGTGTACTTTTTTTTTGAATGTTTTAAATTTTAAAACAATGCCAATTTTAGGTCATATTTATTCAATTTTTATTTTTATATATGTTGTATATGTAATATGTAAAAACCTTTATGGTAAAAAAGAGGTAGTATGACAATAAAAAATATTTTATTCTTAGTTTATTAATCCTTTCTTCAATTTTGTAGTGTAGACAAAATATTTTAAAATATAGTTTTAAATTTTAACAAAAATTATTTTTTAATGATGATAGAAAAATATTGTAATGATAAAAAAATAATGAGAATAAAAATAATAATAAAATAATATAAAAACAATAATTGTTAAATGAATAAATGAATGGATTGATCTAACTTTTATGTATGAGTTATGAGTTAGTATATGACTCTTACAAAATTTTAATTGGATCATAGATGAAGAAATGAGTCATTGTCAAACTATTCATTAGTAAATCAATTTAAATCCATTTAAATCATCTATTTGTCATCCCTAGACATACTTGAACAATTGAAGGATTAAATTGATATTAATTAAAATTGTTGAAAAGACTTGATTGAACATAATTAAATAATTTAAGAATTAAATTGACCCTAAAATCCTCTAAAGAACTAAACTGAGTCATCTATTTCTCAACAAAGCATTTTTACAGGGATTTACCGCTTTCTGAAAAATAAAAACTTGTTTTATTTGCGGACATAAGATGGATTGTTGCACAAAAAATGGATGTCTAGGTTGATTCGGTTGCACACTTGGAAACAATTCAATCTGAATATTTGATTAAGGATTCTTTCAACAATTTATCATAAGTCACAATTGCATTTACACAATTTTTTTTTTTTTTTTTGTGATGATAGAAGTAATAAAGTTACTAGATTCACACATACACAAAAATCTGATATTAAATATAGGATGTAAAGAAAGTAAAATTCTAAAAAAAATTATCAAATGTTACTTTAAATCATGGAAACAATTCATTAATTCTTTTAGATAAGTGTTTTCACTGTTGTTACGGTAGAATAATGATAAATATAGTGGTATATTATAAAATTAATTACATATAAAATTCAAATGAAATTGTAAAATTTTTTTAAAATAAAATTAAAAAATTTTCATGAAACTTTTATGCAAACTTACAGAATTTTTGAATATTTGTTTAAGTATTATCCCAAAAAAAATTGTCCTACTTCGAAGCAATCCAATCCTACTTTTTATCATAATTTTTCATAACAAATTCTTACCCCATTTTCAAATCTATAATCATTTGATGCTGGCACTTAAGGCAAGGTTGTCAATCTTAAAGTCCAATGCCTACCTTCCAATCAACAATTATGATTATGTAAGCTATGTAATAATATATAGTGGCTATCTGCCTAGCCTCCTTTTATGGATGGTACCCACTACTAGTGTTTGAAAATTATTACTCAAACTATGGCATGTCTGTTCCTCCCTCCCCGTAATAGGTTAATTAAGGCGGATAAAACCTATCTTTCAGGAGTGTTAAAAAATGAATGCATTTATAACAAATAATATATTATTTTAGAGGTTGGAAGAGGAATTACAGCTTGAAAACAGATAGGCCAGTGCCAACCCACTATCTTTTATTCCAGAAAAATAACAAAAAATAAAAATAAACCTCTCCTTTTTGTATTAAAATTACTATTTGCAGTTGAAACTTCTCGATTGAAATGATATTTAATATTTTTTAAAGGTTTTATCTTTTTTTCAATTTAGGATTTTTTTTGTATATATAAGTCTAATGATTTAATCGTTCATATTTTTATAATAATAATAATAATAATAATAATAATATTATTATTATTATTATTATTATTAGGATAAATTATAATTACTTTCTTTAAAATTTAATATAATTACACTCATGTTCATTTTATTTTAAAAATATACATCTATTTCTCTTATTTTTCTAGAGCAAGAGATTTGAGTACATATTTAAAATAATATGAAAGAAAGATGAATGTATATAAAAAAGAGATATTAATATATATATTTTTGAAAATAGAAAAGGTGTCAGTATAATTATTCTAAATCTCAAGGGAGATTATGTAATTTCACATTATTATTATTATTCACAAAATTCATAGCTGTTATATTTTAGATTTTGAATGGTTTTAATATAATCTATAAATTTTTTTAAATAAATAATTTTACTATTATACTTGTCAAAATTTTAATAAAAATTATGTCAAATTATGATTAATAATAAATATTTCATAAATAATTATTTAATCATATAATAGTTGATTAGAGGTGCTTTATGGCAGATGATTAGTTTCAAGCTATATACCTTCCTTTCATACAAGGATATGGATATACAAATGAACTTTATGATGCAATAATTTGTTATAAATATACATATATTATATTTTGTATGTGTGGAAAAATTTGGTAGAAAAATGTATAAGAGAAAAAGTTATATATTTTATTTTGTGCATAAGTTGAAAGATTAGTGACTGGACTATTGTATCCTAGAGGTTGAACATAACAATCCACTGCACTGACGATCAAAAAAATAATTTATGGATGATGTGAAATACTTTGACCACACTCCAAATTTAACAGTATGCTTATATAATTAACATCTTATTATATAAATTGAGGAGTTTATATATTTATCAAACTATATATATTCATAAAGGTAAATATTTTCACTTAGTATTTTATATATTTTATTATAAAATTTTAAGCTATTCTTTATACCTAAATTATTTATATGATTTGAGTTGGTAGCAAATATTTGCATTGTTTAATTAACTTCCTCCGCAAAAACAACCTTACTTATTGAAGTCTGTAGAGAGTGTGAAAGGACGAATTTGTGCTGTTTCATACCCGTGTCAAATTATACCAACAAATTCTGTTGTTTCCGTGAATGAAATTAATCAAATAACGTGAATGGTTTTTATTAAGTATGTTAATACCATAATCATAGAAATCATTTAGACATAAATAATAGTTTAAAATTATATAAAAATCCCATCAAGTGTCAAGTTAAAGTACTTATTTTTACAAACATTGATTTAATAAATATGTGGGCTCTTTGACTGAAACATGTATAATATTAGTAATATAAATATGGTGGAAGACTGAGGTATGTTATCACTATTTTTAAGAAATTTTACACTGTTCATAAATGATTATCTTAATCATTAGTGCAATGAATTGTTGATGCTTAATCATAGAATACAACAATCTAACCATTATATTATTCATCTTCTAACTTCTGTACAAAAATGGAAGATATGACTTTTTCTTCCGCACATTTCTCTATCCATTTCTCACACAAAATAAATAATACATAACATTTTCTATATTATAATTTTTCATTCTACATCAAAACATGAAACATCGTTTTATATAATATAATATAAGCATCATGGAGGCATAGAGTCATTTAATAATGATGTTTCATTTGTTAGTCATAGAGCTAATACTCAATTTATATTGATAACCATTATATTTAATTGTTTTATGTCTATTGTAAATTTAATGATCTTAAGATCATATTAAATATAAATAAGTTATAAAATATAAGTTTTATAACAAAATAATCATTTTTATTATGTTGCATGTCATGGGATGTGTTTACATACAAATGTCACATAGAATGATTTTAAATCTTATTATTCATTAGTTATTTAATTTATTTAAATAATTAATTGGGATAAAAAGAAAATTTAATTTTGAGTGGATTTAACTTGATGATTATTTATATTTATTTATTTTTTGAGTATATTATTTACAAGTAATTTGCATAAATAGTAATTCATTTGTTGAAGGAATTTGAATTTAGTTAAGATTAGATCTCTCAAATAGCTTTACAACCATCAAAAGAAACCTTTGATTATGATTACAAACCTCAAGTAAATATGAAAATAAAGAATGTGATGTGTTTGTGTTGGAACTGGGCCGTTGGGCCCAATCCGCCCATAGGGCCTCACATGGGCTCATTCCAAAAAGGTTATATGCCACCAGAAATGAAAAGATTCTCTATTCTATTTTTCTCATTGTTATGAAAAGGAAGTTCTCTCTCCCTCTACTTTTCTTCAGATAAAGAAAACAAAGTAAAGGCTTTCAAGGCGTGGATACGTGTTCTTTCTGTGTGATCAAATATTGTACCAAAATTACAACAATAATTAAATTCGGATAAGTTCTTCGATCCTTAAAGTATTAACATTAATATCAAAGTCATGATTGTATTACATTTTCGTATTTGTTATTGTTTTGAGATTATAGTATGTGTATATATATATTTGTTATTTTCTGATAAATAAATATATATATATATATATATATAAAAGGCAAACACAATATGACAGTAGTGTGTGACTTATAGGATGAATTTGTTTTACTGTAATATAAAAGTTGCATGCCACACTTTAATATAACCAGTTCTTCCAAAATCCAAACTTGTGATGAAATGTGATGGAGAATAGCACCTATTAAAAATGTACACCTCTATATATGATTCCAGGAATGATGTTGATGGATCCATTCCATATGCCGTACCTTAGTCTTTTAGT
>JANHAO010028320.1:0-10659 GCA_026873985.1 Saraca asoca
TTTCAACCTCTACACAAAGGGTTTTCTGGGGGTTGGGTTCGGCCATATGAGGGCTTTTGAAGGAAATTTTTTTGAAATTTCCCCTTAGTGGCCGGACCGGTTCCTTCACTTCTCACCACGAACATCATCTTATGTATGCAATACACGATGAATGCAATATAAGATGAATATACAACCTTTATATCCAATTTTACAAAATGTATAGTCTAGGATGCAATAGAACTCAATCAAATTGGTCTAGGGCACCCATCCAGACTAACATCCAAGTGGTTGTATGGGCCATTATCCCCTTTGTATTGCAAGATAGTGTGAACTTTGAACCTATAAGGGAGAGGCTCTTTCTTGATCTCCCTAGTAAATGGCATCCTCCCCTCGTAATGATCTCGGTGGTCTTGAACCTGAAGGCGTTGTTCCAACTGCTCCACCCTCTGAAGCAGCTCCTTTAGCATATGGTCCTGAGCCTCAAACCAATGGCTAGAAAATGGCCGACTCCTCTTTTTGTCGTGGGAGTGGCGATCTAAGGTTTTGTGTTTTCCCTGCTTATAGCTCGATGAGTTTTGATCTAAGACATGTCTCTCATTAGACCTGTTTGAGCCTTCAACTCGACATGAGCCCCCATATCACTAATGATCTACTTCATCATCCTCACAAGCTCGATGGACCTCTGACCTTGGCCATGAGTTGGTAGAGTGAGCTAAATGAGTGTGCTGAAGTACTTCTCTAGTTGGCCTCTCCTCCTAAGCTCCTTCCCATGGTTGTTGGAGAGCTTCTTTTTGCGTAGTGCCCCCAATCTGCTCTTGTGAGACTTAGACTTGTGCCTAAGTCAATGCCTTAATCACCTCATCCAACTTTCCTACCATTTTCTCAAGCACCTCATGACACTGATGCCACACTTGTATTCCATCAATAATAACAAGTTAGTGTGAAGCCACTGGGGGCATGTTGACGGCAACACTTGTGGTAGGGACGGTGGAAGTGTCTATCGTAGGGAGAACTGGGTCCCTTTATTGTTCCATATGGCCATCAGGTTAGTCAACTGTAGCATCTAAACTCCTGGTGGTTCTTCCTCTAGCCATCAAAAAATCAAGGAGAATGCTGTTTAGGGCCCTTCCTCTACTGCCAAAATGTTGATGGTCGAATCTGATCAACCTAAGTCTAGAACCTTAAATTGTAAATTGAATGTAAATCAAGAGAGAGAGAGAGAGGAAGAATAGGGACATACCAGAAGTTTTTAGCATGGTTCGGCTAAAGTCAGTTTAACCTCTACGTCTACGGCCTTTATTACTTTTTACTGAGTGTCTTGTATCTGATGATTGATTGTGTCATAATCAATGATTTCATCCCCTTTTATAATGGTTGAGGGGTTACAGTTTGAATGTAAATGTATAAAAGATAAGCATCATGACTTGATTAGGATTACATAATAGATCCAATAAAAATAGGAAGCTAAACAGATTTCTTTAGACTAATAGTTGTGGATGCGTGCTTCAATTCGCGAGCTGAGCCTTGTTCTCTACAACCTGTGGTTGCTGCTTTGATCTATGTTGACCAGCGACCTTAGCTCATATTTAGCGACCTGATGTTTCAATTTAGCAACCTTAATCCTGGATGAGCTGGGCCCTTATTAGCTTAATCTATCCAGTAGACTTTTACTAGCCCATTTGTTTGATCCCAAAAATACCCACAACACTAGATAAGTGAGAGTAATGGTCAAGGTTTTGTGTTATGATTAACTTAAAATACTTTTGTAAAGACAAATTTAAAATAATTAGAGATTTTTATAAATTGAAGTAATTCTTTTTATTTAGAATGATACAAAATTTTCCTACTACATTAATTTTTTATATTATATTTTTTGTTATGTGTAGTGATGTTTTGTTTAGTTTTCAAGATACTTCTAGAAATAGATAATTAATAACTTTAAATTTACTTCCATGAAATTACTAAGGATATACAAAGTTGAGTCCTATCACCTATCTTTAGTTTTCATAAGATATGTGAAAATTTTCATATAGGGTATAGGTAACAAATGAAAGAAGTAATAATATAATATATTAGATGTATATTTAACAATGAATATGTTTTTATATGAATTTAAATTTTAGAATTAATTTAATGTCTAACTAATTGTTGAATGGTAAGTGGATTGATTTTCTTTTTTATTTTATTAATTTGAATTCAATCAATAATAATATTCAATAAACGTTACGAGTGATATTTCAATGGGAGTCCAAAATATCTTTTGAAAGGGAATGAGTGAAAAAGTAAACATAAAAATGTAGTAAAAAAAATTATTCTCCATCCTTTTTTTCCCAATTCTAAAGTAATTATGTTTTAAATATAATATTGTAACAATGAACTACGAAATGGTTTAAAATGTCATCCTTTAAATCTTGTGAAAAAATGTGATCAATAAATATATGAATAAATAATTCAATTAGACAAATATCTTACATTTAATCACATTTCAAGATACAATCACTAAATATATATAAATAATTAGGTTAAGTTATACTTTTCCATCCACATTTACGCAAAATTTGTGGGATTCCCAATTTATGTATGGTGTGGATTTGTCTGAAACTAACATTACTCAATTGATTTTATGAATAAAAGTGATTGATAGAATTATATATATATATATATATATATAGCTTGACAATATAATAGTTCTCGTTAAAAATGCATTAAAACATTTTGTTCAAAATGTTTTTCTCTTGATGTACATTTTCATGTATTATAATTTTTTTTTTTTTGAATTTACGAAAGTTGTAATGTGATCTTTTGAAAAAAAAAAAAAGGTAAATTAAAATTTATCTCCGGTTGGCACGGGTTCAAAATTAATTATACATAAAATACATAAGGTATCGTATCATGTTTTACTGTAGCAAATAACACATGAGCAAAAGTCCATTACAATATATAGACAACTTAATATATAAAAGAGCAAATCTAACTCGAAAAGTAATTGTAGCCTCGGCTCATCAAAGCCTAAAGTGAATCTTTAACTGATGCTCTTAAAGTATAGCACAGCACAAGCACTTTGGTAAGCAAGCAGTGGTAGAAATGAAAACATCACGAAATGTGCAAATATCCCATGAGCAGATCACATAATTTTCATATGCGACTGTGATCGCATATTGCACTCTGCATAGCTCAATGAGAGATGAGACCTTCATATTCATGTACAGTTTCCTCACTTGAATTGAACAGCGTTAAAGCTGACGACGACGTTCTGAAATGAGATGTCGGAGCTGGGCCTGTTGTTCCTTTGGGCTCAACATAGCGTTTCAGAAAGAACAAAGACTAATACATTTGGGCTTATAAAGAGATAAAAAGAACATCACTGTGAACCAGATATGTGCCTAACAATATATTTGGGACATTGAACAAAAATTTGAAACATAAGCACAGGAAAAGTAATGGGGACAAAGAGTAGTGACATTACCTTGTTGACCAAAACAAAGCAAAGCATAGCATAATATTTTGTCAACTACTCATGTAACTCTACCCACATAATTAGCTGCCTACTCCTTTGGAGGAATAAGCATCCACTGGGATCATTTTTTATATGCAATTATACTACTGCTGCTGCTGCTGTCCTTCTTTTCTGCAATTCACCTTAAATCAAAACTAGCCACCTCACCTCATTCCGTTTTTTAAATTTCCCAAATAAGATATTGTTTTCCATTTTCAATCAGAGGAAATGACAAAAATATCCTTGGCGTATTGTCGTTGTCTTATGCCTCAAATTTTGATGGTCATAGCACCCCACAAACACCAGAAACCTCTCACGAGAAATTTCAACCTCTTACATTGGTTTCTTTTTTTTTTTTTTTTTAAGTCACACGCAGCACTATGACCATCCACGCACCACGCGCACACTTGGCGGTGGTCTGCTCTTAGCACCTAAACAAATGATCTTCTTAAAAATTAATCAAGTAGCCACGCCAGCAAATTGAAGGAAGCCATTTTCTTATGAAATCCCTCTCTCATCTCTCTGTCTTTCTCCCTCACATCGCTATTTGCTAATATGCGCTCTTCATAACAGAATAGAACAGAGATACAACAGAGACCGACATCTCTCCCTTTCTCCCTTAACTTCGATCCCAAATATAAATAGATCCTTCACTTTCCCCTGTTTGCTTAAGAGCCCACTTTTATAAATTATATATATTCTCTCAGTCTTCCTTTCCTTCCATTTCCATTCGCTTTTGTCTATTCTTCCAAGGAACCATAATCACAGTAGTGAAATCAGAGTTGATGGATGTTTGGAGCCTTCTCATACTGTCAATAATAGCAAGCTTAGCATCAATTCCAGCTTGCTTATCAGATGCCAGCGACGAATCATGTTTAACCCACCTGAGCCAATCCTTAGAAGACCCCAACAAGTCCCTTCACAACTGGACCAAAGCCAATTTCGCAAACCCTTGCAGCGGCTTCACCTCCTATCTTCAAGGCGCCACCTGCAACAACGGCCGCATCTACAAGCTCTCTCTCACCAGTCTCTCTCTCCGCGGCACCATCTCCCCCTTTCTCGCCAACTGCACCAACCTTCAAGCACTTGACCTTTCTTCCAATTTCATCACTGGTTCCATACCCGCCGACCTTCAGTCCCTTGTCAACCTCGCCGTTTTGAATCTCTCTTCCAATCGCCTGCAAGGCGAGATCCCTCCTCAGCTCACTTTGTGTGCTTATCTCAATGTCATTGATCTTCATGATAATATGCTTTCTGGAACGATTCCTCAGCAACTGGGACTTTTAGTTCGGCTTTCTGCTTTTGATGTTTCCAACAATCGACTCTCCGGTCCGATTCCAGCATCCTTGGCCAACCGGAGTGGTAACTTGCCGAGATTCAATGCCAGCTCATTTGAAGGGAATAAGGATCTTTACGGATACCCTTTGCCGCCGCTTAAGAGTAAAGGATTGTCCGTGTTGGCCATTGTTGGGATCGGATTAGGAAGTGGGTTGGCCAGTTTGGTGGTGAGTTTTACCGGAGTATGCATATGGTTGAAAGTCACAGACCGGAAGATGGCCGCCGAAGAGGGCAAAATCAGTCAGCTTATGCCTGATTATTGAGCTTAATTGATAATTGATGACGGAAATTCAATATTTACCCGAGGTATCTTTGAGTGAAACATGATTGTTGATTGTTCAGCTGAAAACACCAGGTACGTGTTTGAAAAGAGTGAGGTCGTGGGCTACACCTCTATTTTCTTCTTTCTCAATGGGTCATTCAGATGGTTGTCTCTTAACTTTTTATTGATCATGGGGGATAATATCTTATCTTTTCTTACTCATTCCCTCTCCCCCCCTTTGTCTTGATTAACAGCTTCAATTTTTTTTTTTCCCAATTTCTTTGTTTTCTTCTTCACTTCCTCTTATTGGCTCTCTACTATAATTTTCTATTTTATGCTCAACAATGAACAGTGTACACTGTAAAAACCCATCTCAATTCCAAACACTTGTTTCATTGATTAATATTTTGCAGCTTTATTTTTTTTTTCTTTCTAGTAAATTGTATCATAGCTATGGCAGTGGTAGTACCAAGTACCATTGTTTTCCAATCTCTGTTGTTTCTGTGGGTGGGTTGGGTTGGCATAGCAGAGGTGGTAGGGTAGTAGTAGGTTAGTGACCGTGAGACTGATAGGTGAAGGAGCCGCGCCGTGCAAAATTGTCTGGCAGTATGCTAAAATATGTACAAACAGCTGGTGTGGAAAATTTATTTATCTGCTGAAACTGCCGCGTTGGTTCATATTCACATATGCTCTGGAGGAGTTCTAAAGTGCTTTACTAAGTGGTGGGCGACCAACCATAGCACATGGATTGGAACTTGTCGAGCGATCTTAAAGTAGTTTTTAATTTTTATATATGTTTGGCCTTCTGCTTTGAATAGGCCAGCATCTGGGTTCTTTATTCACCTTCTAATTAATATGGGGCTCACTCACTGCTTAGGTTTAGCAATCCGTGGTGCAGGCTGTTTATCCCTCATTCTTATCAACCAAATTATATTATTAACAATGCATTGACAGTTTGGGAACAAAAAACAAAGTTGAATTAATGAGTCGTTGACAGGGATGTAGTGTTTGCCATAATTCCACTGTATTATTTATTCCACAATAAGCCAAAGGAGGCACAATGTTACTCGCACACATTCCATTACACACAATTTTGCATATTCATCAACACTTGAAATAATGTGTATGCATCAACAGTTTGTAAGATTTATAAAAACAAAAATTATACTTTTTCAATTTTTATATATTAAGTTATAATTCTTTTATAATAAAATCGTAAACTTTTAAAGATAACTTGTGTATATATAAGATTTAAAAGTAGTAAGTTTTTGTAAAAACTAAAGGAAAAAAAAAGTGCGTATAGAAACTATTTAAAATTTATAAGGTTATTTAATCTTATTTTCTGGTCCGTATACAAGTACAAGAATATAAAAATTAAAATTTTTGTATGCAAGTAATATGTTTTCAAGTCAAAGTGTGTGTAGGCGCTCGTGGCTCTAGTTTTGGTTCCTTTTACGTTACTTTTCAATGAGATACTGTAATGGCATTATTTGATCATTCTCAACGGACTTGACGGCAGTGGCCCCCGAGCTGTGTTCGAATTATAATGCTCAGGCCTTTGCCCTCTCACATTAAATTTCATAAATTGCGAACAAAATAAAATCGCTCTGTCAGCATTGCAATGCAAGCCAAATCATAGAGAATTAAGAGTTGCTGTTCCCAGATGCTGGGAGACACAATTAAATTTAAATTACTTGAAAATTCTTTCTCATAACAAATCGTAAAACCAATTTGTAGCTCATAAAGAGTCTCCCTCTCCATCTCAGGCCCACCTTTTGTTCCCCGTCTAATCAAAAACCAAATTACTTCCTCGTACTTTTTATGGTGAGGGAAATGTTTGACATCCTCTTATTTCACAATTTGCAGAAAAAATAAGTTTAAAATATTTTAAAAAAATATATATAACAGAATTGGTAAGATAATGCTCTACATTCTTTTTCTCATGTTCAAGAAGAAAATTTATAATTTTTATACAAAGACAGTTATAATTTTATAATAAAAATTACTCAAAAATATAATTAACTCGTGCTTTTTTTAAAAAGAAAAATGGAAGCAAATTGTGAAAATTCCGTTCCGCCGAAAGTAAAGGAAGTGGTCTAAATGTAGCACTTGCAAATAGGGGGTGAAAGTCAAAGGTGCTTTCATTCTCTTCAGTAATGGGTTCTTCGAGAATGGCATGGATGTCATGATGGGGCAGGGCCCATGGGCATGCCCCCAGGCCCCATCTTCATCTTCATTGTGTTTTTATGCGTTCATCTTCCATTATTACTGCTCTCCCTCCTTCCTCATGCTTCTCCCCACCCTTTTCATTTGTGAGTCACAAGGATTGTGCTCTCCTGCTTTTAATTACTATGTGGCATGCTGGGGATGCCTTAGCCCACCACTTCATAACTAAGATCATACAAAAATGGGACTTGTCTTTAATTTATGTATTTAAATGCTTACTAAACAGAATAAAGTGGTTTAATTTAATTTTGATTGTGACACATGTATGAATGATTTTGAATTTGTGAAACATACTATGAAAATGTAATATCACTTCCAAATTATTTATTTGATGGACTGAGTACTCCAATTGATTGACTTTCTAAGCAGAAATTAAAAACATAGATTTGTTGAAAAAAGTACTAGTATTCTGGATCTAATTGTCCTTTAATTTTCATGCATTAACAATATGAAGGACTTTTACACATTAACAAAAGTTATTAGAACTCTCATTATTAATAAAATTTTCAATTTAATAATACATTAAGAACTATTCAAATTAAACCAAAAGGTAAGGGTATTTTTCTTTGGGGTTTCGTGCTTTGCAAATTCAAGCAAAGTGCAAGTATAAAATGATAAAGAAGCGGCAAGTGGCTAATCCGTAAGAAGCATGCAAACACAATAAAAAAAGGGAAATGATTTGGTTAAAAACGCATGCCTTACCAGATGGCTTCCTTTTTTCAGCGACTCACGGATCGTAATCCCCGTGGAAACAAAACGTATTTCTTTGTTCAATTAATTAATGCATTTGTCAACCATTGATCTTTGAAGAATATGAAATTTATTGTTTTATTTAGTTTATCCTTAATTGGTTGTAAAATTCAAGAATAAATTAAATAAATTTTAAATACTCTTTAAATTAAATATAACATGAAATTTCATTGGGAGATGCATAATTGGCAAGACCTAAGAGAAGCGTGCGGCATTTCGGGCACTGCGTTTTGTTTGTTTATAGGAGTCCTTGGCGAGAGATTGCGGATTTGGAATTTGTCAAAGATAATTATTTATTTATATCATTGAGAAATAGTAATTAATGATATGTAAAGAAAATAATGTTGGTGGAGTTTGTCCTAATTATTATCAATTACTTTAGATTTGCAGCCCCATGCCCTTTGTTGTTTTCCTAGGGGTCAACTAGTCAAACACTGCCCACTTTTTGTTTGACGCGAAGTTCGCTCCGTGACGTGAGAACTGCTTTTCCTTTATATATATATATATATATATATATATATATTTGAAAAAGAACAAAAATACTTTTCCCTAAATTTAATTTTAATTTATCTATTTATTATTTAAAACATAATAAAAAGGTAATCTATAATTTTCTTCCGTTAATTTATTTATATATATTAATTTTTTTTATCAAAATTTCATAAATTTTATCATATATTAATTATATATTATGTAATTAATTTTAATTTGATTAAAATTATATTTTTATTATTCTCAATTTTCTCTTTTATTTAAATTTAAAATCCTAAGAATAAAAGATAAATTTTCTTTAAGGTTTTGTATTTACTCAAAAGAAGAAGTTGGAAATCAATTTCAAATTAGGATTAATTATGAAGCATAAAATTAATATATAATAAAATTGATTAGATTTAAATAAAAAGTTAATATAAGTAGATAAAGTGTGAACTGAATAAATCATAAGTTATCTTTTTATAATATTTTAAATCAAAATTAAATAAATTATAATTATAATTATATTATAAATAAAATATATGTTTTTTTTATATTTATTTATTATTATTGTGAGATCGGTTTCATCTAAAGAGGTGATGATTCATTTAAAACATAATTTATTATTGGTGTTTAATTTTAAAAAAATGGTTAAAAATAAATTTATTTTATATCTAATAACATTATTAAAGATTGATGTTTTTATAATCCATAAACTATCTTATCGCTCAATCATCGTTAATTTTATTAATATTATAGTTAATTTTGAGAATATTTTACGAAACATGAATCATGATTAAAAACAAAAATTACTCCATGTAATTTACATCTTTATAGTTTTGTCATAGTTTGTGATTGATTTTAAAAAACTTTTAAAAATTTAATCAAATATGTTAAAAAAAACAAAATTAATAATGTATTTTAGTCCATTTAAAAGTCCTCGTCACCAAAGTTAGCTCAAACTATAACATCTAAGGTTGGCAGATGGGGGAAAAATCCTGTCATCTACGTAAATTAATGTCAAGTAGTATTTCAAAAAGAAAAAAAAAAGATCTTAATTGTATTATTTAACTGGAACACGTGCATTACAAAATTGAAAAAATAACACAAAAAATTAGTCAAAATTGAAGGGATAAAGAAACAAGTGGCCACAATCCACAGGCATAAAAGAGAGGACGATGGTGGTCACTGGAGCAGTTCGACCTCCATGGTTGGTGCTAAAACGAAATAGAGTGTTCAGAGACCCATGATTGGGTAACAGTGGGCCCAACATGACTGAAGGCATGATAACACAGTGTTGGGAGATAAAGTGTCAGGGACCCATGATTGGGTATATTCGGGCCTCAAGCTCAAAGCCTTAAATTTGAGGCCCTGCGATCTGGTGGATCTTTCACCTCCAATATAGCCCAATCTTGGTCCCGTGGCCATGGGGACAGTTGTATGGAATTCTTGTGTTAGCCTGTCAGACATTGATATATTACATGTGTGATGGCGCCCGACGTGACCTATGTTTCTCTAGCAATAGATTTCCATGTTCAGAATCTTATCAATGTCAATTCTCTGTTTTTTTTTTTTTTAGTAAATTGATTTGGGTAAAAGATGAGGTTGGTGTGAAACGGCAGCGTAGTGGTAATATCTTTGACGAAAGATTTAGACAAAGTCGCATTCGGTTGTAAATGTATATCTGGAATGAGACACTGAAACAGACTCTTTCCTTTTTGTCTCATTGGATGTTGATTTCTACATCAAGTCCATAGACACACATCATCATCATTATATAAACCCACGCCACAATTTAATTTCAAAGTCGTAACTATTTATATTTCAAAAATAAATAAAAAAATATTGAGAAATTTATTAATGTACAATGTGCTCGACCTAGAAATTGACTAATGGGACCAAAAATCAAGCAGTACAGAGTCAAAATTGAAATTACATAAAAGTAATTGTAGGGCTCGTGTGCTCACCACAAACTCCACATTGGTATGATATTGTCCGCTTTGGGCCCAAGCCCTTACGGATTTGCTCTTGGGCTTTACCCCAAAAGGTCTCATACCAATGGAGTAGCTTCCACACATATATAAACCCAGCATCTCCCTCTTCCATTACCGATGTGGGACTTGGGTTGCCAACC
>JANHAO010028321.1:0-10641 GCA_026873985.1 Saraca asoca
AAATTTATATATAATTTTGAATAATTAGAGGTATTGTGGCTAAACTTTAATTATTTAAAATTATATGAATCACTAGACATTTAAACAACTTTATGCATATAGTTCAACAAAATTGCAAATAAAGGCAATTTTTAATAACCATGAACTATATTACAATAATTCATTAACAATTATACATAAAGAATCAAAGTATGTAATTTTTCTAAATTAATTTCCCTTGGAAATTATAATATTCACAATAAACAAAATTTATGAATATTAATGAAATATTTTATAAAAAAAATAAAATTTATGAAAAATTTTTCCAAAAAAATACCCAAAATAAAATTCTAAAAAAATGAAATTTTTTTTGAACTGGCCGGTAAACGACCTATTGTTTTGGGCCCGATCAAAACGACATCGTTGTAACCTTAAACAATAGCTCGGACCTCACTGTAAATGACACATCATTTCACTTAAACACAAAATGACATGTTGTTTGCACCATCCTCAACCTCTATTTGGGTCGACCCAATCTGAAATAAACCCGACGCAATTTGAAACACGACCCGACCTATTTCTAGCAATTTGAACATCCAAATTATCGATTTTAATTACAAAATTATTGGAAATCTATAACCTTAATGATTTCTCAACTTAAAACTCAAGAAAAAACAAGGTTAAACACAGGTCTAGAATTTGCAAAGAAAATAGGGCAATTTTTGAAAAAAATTTCTGGCAACCTTTACATCAAAGCAGAGATACAATATGCTTTGATATCACATGTAAGCATATTCTAAACACTTAAGGATCAAAAGTAAAAGCTATAGTGGAAACTTGATTAAATTAATTACCTCCACCCATTGATACTTGGTTGCTACTTTTCCCTCCTTTTGCATTGTGTTCGGGAGCTTTCTAATGCCTTTCAATGTCTCATAATGATGGTGTTCCTACTGTATAGATAGTTGATGGCATTAGGGACCTAAACACCCTTATTTATAGGACTTTCGGTCTATCATTGAAACTTCCAAATTCATCTGTTAATAGGATTTATCTAAACTAATTACAAATTATTATCCTAATTGTATTGTTATATTGGCCAGAAAATAAGGAGATAAAAGCTTGCTGTTTTATTTTTCCTAAACTTGCGGCTGGCTGTTACACTGGTCTTGAAATCCTTATCTCACTGGTGCAACCAACAAGCAACTCGCATAGATGCAGAGCAAGGAAGTAGCTTGAGCAGTGGGACATGGACAAGCAGATCAACAAACAGGAGAAACAGGTCACACAGTAGCAAGCTTTCGAAGTAGATCGATGAGCAAAAGAAGCAGCTTGTACAGTAGCAAGCAGAGAAGCAAACCAGCAATGCAGAGAATTAGATCAGTGAGGAGGATAAGTAGCTCGCATTGCAGCAAGTAAAGAAGTTGACGCCAAGTAGAGAAGCTCGCATGGCAAGCTGGACAAACAGCTTGCACAGTGAGAAGCAGTGCAGCTGATGGGAAGGAAAAGAAGCGATTGATGGGGGAAGAGGAAATGTGGACCAAATTAGGCAAGGAGGAAGCAATTGGGAGTGGTTTTCTGCCCGTTTTCCATGCACATATGGATGGAAAAAAAAATCCATGGGGCCCATGGCCCGTTTTCCACTCCTTTTCCTTTCCATCCATTTTCCTTCTTCAACCAAGCAAGGGAAAAATTGTCATTTTCTTCTAAAATTTTCCTTTCCACTCCTTTTCCATCCCTTTTCCCTTCAATCAAGCAAGCTGTTAGGGTCCATGAATGAACAAACCAACAATATGCAATGCCTAATTCAGATCACTCTCTATCAAGATTTGACCATCAAATTCAAAAGTCATGTGATCCAAGTCATAGTGTGTGCCAGTATCATAGCTTCCTGCATTAACGAGTTAATTATTACGTTAGCTCAAATGAGTCACAATACAATAGAACTTGTCTTAGAGGCTTGACAGTGAATAGGCTCAAATGCTATATGTGTGTCACATCATATTCAAACCTCACAGAAAGGCAAACAAATCAAAAATGGACAATTTTATTTAAAAAAAAAGATAGTAAATGTAAATTTTAACTTGATTTAGGATATGTCAACTCTCAAAACTCTAAAGAGGTTTACATTGCCTACAACCTAGACCTGTCAAAATGGGTTAACAGATTTTACTAAGTTAACCCAACGGGTAAAATATAAATTTATTAGGTTTAATATTAAAAATTATTTAATATTATATTAATATATAAAGTTTAATATATATACACATACTAATTAATTAATTATATATTACCAGGCTAACGGGTTAATCTACTAGGTTAACCTAACAGTCCAATAGAACCAGGTTAACAGGCTAATTCAATAGCCTGATGAGTTAACACTTATCAGTCCTAGGCATTTGTCGGGTTGGGTTATTTCAGGCTAGTCCCTTACTAGGTCGGGCCACTGTTATCATTTTCCATACTAATCCCAGTCCCAGGCTAACCCGTTAAACTCAACCCGTTTTGACACCTCTACTGCAACCCACCCACATTCCTTCACACCAAATCAATATCTCAAATTTTAAGGTGAATACCCAATTTTTATTTTAATAAATATGGAAGAAGTACAAAAATGCTTTATTTGATCAAATGCAAGTGATTATCATAAAACCCATTTAATGGCGATGTAACAAAGCTTTCTCAAATACATTGGCTTGTAGCCCCTCAATTGCCCATGGCCAATAAGGAATACCACGAGCTGGCTATTGTATGTATATTGTGGTAAAGTGATTGAATCCCAAAATTTTATTGTTAAAATTATAAATTATATTTTAACTATATTATTAAAAAATAATTTTACTATTAAATTCTAAATTATATTTTAATTACATCATGAAAAATAATTTTTTCTATTAAAATTGTAAGTTATATGTTAAAAGTATTTTATCTACACTATAAAATTGAAGAAAGGATGAATAAACTAAAAATAAAATATTTTTTATCGTCATACTCTCTTTTTTTTACTTCAAATTTTTTTTCTACATATTACATATACAAATGTATAAAAATGAAAATTGAATAAATGTGATTTAAAATTGACATTTCTTTAAAATTTGAAAATCTAGAGTTAAAAAAAAGATACCTTATTTGAAATTAGCATTTTTTTGAAAAAAAAAACTTAAAAGTTTACTAAAACATATAATTGACCACTATTCTTTAAATAGAAAAAAATTAAAGCTAAATATATTGCATAAACAAATATTGATTGACTCTTATGAAAATTTTTAATTGCAAGTATCTTTACGAAGATCAAAATATTGAATATATCATTTTTTTTATCTTATAAAAAATGCTAAACATATTGTCTTTTTTATCATATTAAAATGTTAAATATAAATATAAATGGTTATCAATGGATTGGCCTAACATGACCCTTATTCAATAGCCTCAATAATGACCTAACTCATAATTATCTAAAAGTTAATATGGACGAGTTACAACCGTGATGGATATGGATAAGTAAATGGATATTGGTCATAATTATCAAGTTTATCAGTGTGTATGACTATGTTAAAATTTTAAGATTTTTTTATTTTATCTTATTTTTTTTTTAGTTTAATATAATACCTTTTTTTGAAAAAATATTTATTTTAAGTTTTAAACAAAAATTAAGTTGGATAGGTCATGGACATCTATGGATGGATCTTTAATGACTTTTTTTTTAAATAGATCAGCATCCCATCCATCCATTTGACCCATTAAATATTATGGATGAATTTGGATTGACTCAAAGATAGATGGATTGGATGGATTCATAGATATCCATCTATTTTACCACCCTTAGCTACAATAAGAAAGATTTTTGGTTTGAAGAATCAAGCTTTGTTTCTTCTCTATCATCTGAAAAGGGAAATTGTGTGATCTCAAAAGAGTTCAGAGCTAGAAGCTAAAACAGTTATGTCACCTGCCACCCTTATAACTTCATCATAACTGACACTAAGCTCTTTTTTAGCAAAAAATTTACCTTCTTTCAATTGTCCACACTCATCATAAAATTGAAAAAGGACAAGTAGAATTGGTAAAGGAAGATTTGGACCCACAATGTCATCATTGTGCTACACCTTATAAGACCATTTGTTACTGTAATGAAGGTTCCTTTAACAACTAAAACTTCTTAATCCACCTTTTTTGCATATTTATTGTTGGGAAAAATAGATCAAAGCATCAAGTATGCTAATCATAAGCATCAAATATATGCAATGAAATTTTAAAACTTTTTTCCAAACTTAGATCATGTTGTTTACAAGTTAATTTGTAAGGCATGGTATACTTTTAAATAAAATTTAAAGTAATAATTTACATGATATCTTCTCAAGAGTTGTTCTTGAAATCCTGTGTCTCTAAATCTAATTTTGATCCCCAAGTAATTCTACGACCAAGTTGTATATTGTCTTTGAAAAACTTCTTTAGATTTAATCTCCAATACCAATGGTGATCCACACAATCCAATTTGATTCAAAGCCTCCACTATAGTTCATGTAACAAGTAAAGTAAGAAAATTAACCACTTAGCTTAAGAGATGCTATTTTTGTGAGGAATCATAAATTCACTTAATTAAGGATGGTGTTTGAATGAAAAGAAAAAAAGAAGTGAGATCACACTAAGAGAGTTTAGACACAAAACACATGTGTTAAGGTTGTATTATTGTGTTGAATGGTTAGCTTCTCTCCCTTTTAAATAGAAGAGATTGAAGTAGAAGCAAGAATGGGGAGCTAGTAAGAGCGGCACACAAACTAAGGTTTCCCCTTACTTGTGGCATGCACTCATTAAGTGTTGTATAGCCCTTTTGGCCTAAGGAGTCCATACTCCTTGCTTGGGTCATAATGAGTTTAAACTCATTAACCTTATACCCTCTTTTGTGTTTAGTAAGCCCAAACACCTTTTTATGAGTCCAAACTCATAAAATTTCTTATGTAATCATCATCTAATTGTTTTAATTAATTAAAATAACTTTCTGTTATGCGTAAAAGTTGGTCTCACATAATAGAAAGGCAAAAGCCTAGTGAAAACAAAGACCAGTTGAAAAAGCTTAGCTCACTAAGATTGTACCCCCTGGCTAATTGTGAGGTCAAAGATACAAATGAAGCCAGGAGATAGAGAAGCATCTCGTCAAGAGGTGAGTTGCCCCACTAAAAGCTCACCTCACTAAGAGCAAGGTCAGTCTCATTGAATGAAGGCTAGTAGTGAACCTAAGCTAAGCATTTCAGCTTGTAAAGATGAGCACATTGCCTAGCCAAAAACTCAGTGAGATAGAGAATGCTCAGCGAGATAGAGCACCAGACAAGCTTACATCAACTCTTAGGCTTAGCAGATAAGAGGTGCCCACATGCAGAAAGTCATCAACAAGAGCCAAATTGTAGGATGTATACTGTTTTGTATATTTAATACTTGAAGTAATATATTTGTTACATGTAAAATTATATTTGTAACCTCCCAATCTCTATAAATAGGAGGAGGAGGATCCTTATAGAATAGGTTGAAATTACTATACTAAAACTCTATAGAATTTACTTCAAATTAATAAAAGTTACCATGGACATAGGAACCAGCACTGCCTGGTTTTAGCCGAACCACGTTAAAAAAACATTGCATGTCTTTGCTATTCTTCCTCTCCACCACCTTCGTCATCTTCTTTGTCTCCTATTTCATTTACCAGAAAGTAGTTTGGGGATAAAAGAACTACACAGGTCGATTGAGATTTGGTAGAACTAGATTTCACTGTCAATATTTTGGCACTAGAAGGAGGGCCATATGCTTTGTGAATTACTTTTCTATTCAGGTACAATGGTGAGAGGAAGAATCACTAGAAGTTCAAGTATTCCAGTCGCTAAGCCGGCAGACACTCTCACTATAGAAACTCACTGTCAGCCTACTATTGCCCCTAGAACTGAAGAAGCACAAATGTCTGGCCAACCCCAGCCGATGCTTGAAAACATGGTAAGAGAGTTGGCTGAAATTGTTAGAGCATTGGCACAAGCACAAGCCCAAGGCACATAGAGGCAAGAGGATATCATGGCATAGCTCTAGTAGTTGGGTGAAAATGCCTAAAAAGAAACTCACAAGGTTTACGACAGTCAATGATCTGGGGGCTCGCAACAAGCTAAGAGCTTCGGCCCACAATCTGAAACATGAAACTCGATAATGAAGGAAGTTCTCCAAAGGTTGAAACAACTAGAGGAACGCCCCTAGTCTCAAAATAATCAACCTTGTTATGAGGAAAGCTTGCTATTCTCTGTGGAAATTGAAATGCAGCCCTTTCCACAAAAACTTAGAGTGCCCGTGATCCCATTGTATGATAGAAACAACGATCCATGTGACCATCTATATGCATTTAATGTCTAGAAGGATCCCCAAACAATTAATCATTTGGTCAAATGCTATGTCTTCTTGGCCATATTAGGAGGCATACCTCAAGCATGGTTCAGAGGCCCCCCGGCTTATAGTGTCAATAGCTAGGAAGAGTGTCAAAGAAAATTTTTCAACCAATACCAAGCGTTAAAGAGGCAGCTCACGCTTCCCTGCCATCTCACAATGATCTTTTAACGCAAGAACAAATCACTGAAGGATTATATAGCCAGGTTCAGGCATGAAGCCAACTCCGTAGAGAATCCCTTGGAGGAGAGTATCTTAATGGCAATTTTAGCTAGGCTTCACAAGGATAGAAAGTTATACAAGAGCCTTTATAAGTCCTCAGCTCGAGATCTCACTGAATTTTATGAGCAAGCTGCTAAGCAAATTAGATGGAAGGAAACCTTTAGCATAGAGGAGCCCAAGTATAAGGGCGGGATAGCCAGCACTCCTCAGAGCATAAAAAGGAGTAAAGAGAACCAAAATTATGGCCCCAGTAGCTAGCATGCAAAGAAGGGTAGGATTGAGTGACCTTAACCTCACGATTGCTATGAAAGCTATAGCAGTCTGTCTAATACACAAGACAGGATCTTTGTGGGAGAACGAGATAGGAAAAACTTTAGGAAGCCTAAGCTCCTCTCGACTCCTAGCAAATTCAGGAGTAATGGAGACAAATTATGTGCTTACTATAATGAGATTGGGCACAATACTTCAAAATGCCATGCACTGAAGGATGCTATAGAAGATCTCATCAGGAGAGGTCGATTACAAGATTATGTAGTGAGACCATCAGAGCGACAAGCTCCACAGACTGAGCAAACTATTGATCGGGAGCAAAAGCCATCCATTAGAACCATATTTTGATACTGTAATATCATACTAAAGTTAGTGAAAGTATGCTGGATTTTTGTCTAACTATCTTCGATGAAATGCTACCTAAAAAAGAAAAGCTAATCTATATTGATATCAAAATCCAGCATAGCTAAGAGTTTGCTGAGGTGCGAAGGCATTATTAAACACTCAAAATCTAGTGTAGCCAAGAGCTCGCTGAAGTATGGAGGCACTATCGCAGCCAAGAGTTCACTAAGGTTCGAAGGCATTATTAAACACTCAAAATCCAGTGCAGCTAAGAGCTTGCTAAGGTGTAGAGTCTCTATTAAACACTCAGAATCCAGCGAAAAGCCATAAGCTTGCTAAGGTGCGGAGTCACTATTAAACACTCAGAATTTAGCAAAGCTATAAGCTTGTTAAGACATGAGGACATTAAAATAAACTCGATTATCTGCCCACTGTGCAACAAATTTGTTGTGGCATAAGTAATAAAATGTAGCTCTCATGTGACAAAATGATTGCAAATTGCATGTGACCCCCCTTCTCTAGGCACCTCTTGCATACGTCCTGTCTAGACATTACTTATCATTAATTAAGGCAAACGGATGCCAAAATTCGCTGCTAACTAAGGATACGATCAATTGGTCAGGTAAGTATTTCATTAATTTGCAAGAATGCATATTACAATCAATAATATACAGAGCATTCAATACAGTGCCCAAGACTCACAAAGAAAGCCCATTCATTAAAGGCCTCATTCAATGAGGTAAAGTTACATAAAAAAATAAGAAGCACAGAAACAAAAGCATAAAGCCAACAGCTATCGCTTCTACAAAGAAGGAGAGAGCCGACCCTCATGAAACAAACTCTGGCCAGCCAGAGAATTGACAAGCATGACTGCTCCTTAATCTTTTTCTTCTTATACCCTCCTCAACCAATGGCTCCTTTCCTAACTCATGCCTAGAGTAACTTAAAAAATGCCTAGGAGTCTAGTTGGCAAGGCTGAATCTCATAGTAGAACTGTAAGGATGTAATCCGAGATCTACACAAGACTCCCCAATAGCCAACTAGAAGAGTTATACAGGGAAGTCATATGCAATAGGCAATTTATGCCCACTAATCTCCTGTAGTAGGCCATCCATGCCTTCAAAAGCTTCATTAGAAGCCAAACTATTAGAAACATGGGGGCTTAATTAAACTATCCATTAGATCATTCCATGAAGAAGCAAGAAAAGCTTCTCAGGCTTTATAAACTAGTTCAGGTTCAGTAAAAGACCCAATGGACAATTGACTGTTTTAGATTGAACGATCCAAAGAAAATGAAGTTGCCACACCAACGGCCAGATATCACAAACGGTAAGAAGTATGACCAAAGTACATGAAATGAAAGTTTGAAAGATAGAAAAGATAATATGGCAGTCTGAATACAAGAACTTTAACTAAAATTGTAAATAAGGCCTTAGGAAAATTACAACTTCCAGTCTGCAAATCAAATTGAGAGTTGGAGGGCTTATGTTATAAGTAAAAATTGGTCTCACATAATAGAAAGGCAAAAGCCCAATGAAAACTGAGAACCAATTGAAAAAGTTCAGCTTGCTAAGATTGCACCACCTCATTAATCGTCAGGTTGGAAATACAAATGAAGCTAGAAGATAAAGAGGCAACCCGTCAAGAAATGAGTTGCCCTCCTAAAAGCTCACCTCACCAAGAGCAAGGTTGATCTCACTAAATGAAGGCTAGCAGCGAGCATTTTAGCTCACAGAGATGGGCACATTACCCAGCCAAAAGCTCAACAAGATAGAGAAAGCTTAGTGAGATAGAGCACTAGATAAGCTTATGTTAACTCTTAGCCCTAGCAGATAAGAGGGGCCTACCAATAGAAAGTCATTTGCAAGAGTCGAATTATAGGATGTATGCTGTCTTGTATATTTAATGCTTGATGTAATGTATTTGGTGCATGTAAAATTACATTTGTAACCTCCCAACCTCTATAAATAGGAGGAGGAGGATTCTTGTAGAATAGGTTGAAATTATTATACTAAAACTCTGTAGAATTCACTTTAGATTAATAAAAGCTATTGTGGATGAAGGAACCAGTACTACCTGATTTTAGTCAAACCACATTAAAAAACATTGCATGTCTTTACTGTTCTTCCTCTCCACCACCTTTGTCATCTTCTTCGTCTCCCATTTCATTCACTAGAAAGCAGTTTGGGGGCAAAGAAACTACACAAGTTGACTGAGATTTGGCAGAACCAAATTTCACCATCAACACTTTCTAAGTGAGGAACCATTCTTACACTCATGATCTCCTCCAGAGTTAATATAAATGTTTTACAACATCTAAATATCAATAATGGAAACTTGCTATTATTTAATAATTGTAATCTCTATTAAAATTATTAAATCATTGATTAATTAACACTTTTAGCCTTATTAGAACACTTAATTAATCATTTCAAATTTCTAAGATGTTCACTTATGCAACTCTTGAGTTCAAAACATTTTGCATTCTAATTTTTCCTTTAACTTTAGATCAAAGAGATTCTATCGTGTGACCCATTATGTTTATATTCATGTTGGCAATGGATTTATTTACAAGCTTTTATAAGCTTATTTGAAGTAAAACTCTTTTTAATTTAAGAACAATTTCCCTAAAATGTTCAAATAAATTCATAGATCATAATTGGCTTTTAGAAAGTATCATGACCACTTAAATGCCAAGAATAGATTTGTGAAAATCAAAACCTTTAGTGATAAGGTGTTACTGTGTAATTCAATCCTTTTATATCTTGATATATAAATTAGACTTAGGATATAATTTAAGTGTTAATGTTCTTGATGAAGTTAAATGATTAGATTACTTTATCAAAATAGATATTCCAACTCCATAAAGCTTACTTTAGTCTGTATATGTGTTGTCTGAGTTTTATCACTCAATATTATGCAAGTGCATGCAGTCAAATGTGTAGTATAAAGTGAGTGAGTATCGTCTCCACAAGGATTGAATTTCTTAAACTTTAATGTAAAAATCCAATAGAGCAAATAATGATTTGTTAAGCTAACTAAAATGATTAACAGAGTAAAATAATAAAGCTAAATTGTACTACTGAATAATGCAAGAGAAGAAGTACTAAATTCCCTAGAAAAGTGGATTAATATGTGAATTAGATAGTTGAGATTGATGAATCCCTTTAACATACAATTTTTACCCAGCTATTATAGTAACACTGCAGTAAATTTCCTAATAAACCAGATTTCATTATAGCACATGTGAATTTCCTAATTCCAACATGTTTAGAGCTCTTAAATTAGATCATACATATTTCTATGTTAATCCAAATTTTAAAGCACAGTTTTTAGTACCAAATCCTTTAGGTTTTGCAAGGTAAACAATATATTCCTATATCATCTACAAATCAATAGCATATAACCATTGAA
>JANHAO010028322.1:0-10646 GCA_026873985.1 Saraca asoca
TCTTCTAGCTGATCCTACACTCTATAGGCGATTGGTTGGAAGTCTTATCTACTTGACAATAACTCGACCCGATATCTCATATGCAATTCATCAAGTTAGCCAGTTTATGTCCTCTCCTCAACATCTCCATCTCGCCGTTGTTCGTTGGATTATCCGCTATCTCCTAGGGTCACTTACTCATGGATTATTCTTTCCTATTGGCTCATCACTATAGCTTATAGCATATAGTGATGCTGATTAGGCTGGGTGTCCAGATACACATCAGTCTACTACAGGTTGGTGTATGTTTCTAGGTAATGCTTTGATTTCTTGGAAATGTATAAGAAACAAGATCGTGTTTCTAAATCTTCTACTAAGGTTGAATATCGTGCCATGTCCTCTGCTTGTTCTGAAATTGTGTGGTTGCGCAATCTTCTAGAGGAGCTTGATTTTTCACAAACTCATTCTACCCCTCTCCATGCTGACAATACGAGTGCTATTCAGATTGTAGCAAATCCAGTTTTTCATGAACACACCAAGCATATAGAGGTTGACTGCCATTATATCAAGGAAGCCTTGGAAAATCGAGTAATTTCTCTTCCTTATATTTCCACAGATTGTCAGGTAGCTGATGTCTTCACCAAAGCTATGACAAGATAGCGGCATCAGTTCCTTGTTGGCAAATTGTTGTTGGTTGACTTACTAGCATCAATTTGAGAGGGGATGTTAATGTCAGCTAAAGTCTAGGGACTGTTACATGTTTATTTCTATCAACTAAAGTCTAGAGACTGTTACATGTTTATTTCTGTCAGCTAAAAGTCTAGAGACTGTTACAATGTTAATGCTAGCTAAAGTCTAGGGACTATTACATGTTTTTAGCAAATGTGTAGATCCTTGATTTCAGCAGTTTAGAGTCTAGATTTTAGGATATTTCCTGTAATCTCTCCTTTATATGTAAAGCATGTAAATCACTGTTTATAAAAGGAGAATTACCACAAAAGGCAAGGCAGTGTTTTTCAAAAAATGCTCTCTTATTATTTTGACACTCCCTCGGACACCACATTCACCTTCTTCCTTTGGACTCCAAGTTTAACTGCATCCTCATAGCAACGCTGGACTACCTAATGCTCCCGTCGCATGCATTTGACTCTGTTTGGAGTCAGGAACTTGATGGTCAGTGTCCTGGTTGACGTTACCATATCCAAATCATTCATGGCGGGTCGCCTTAGCACCACATTGTAGGCCGAGGGACAATCTATAATTAAAAAGTCTGCCATGACAGTAGCCTGTTGGTCGAGATTCCCCAGGGTGAGTGGGAGTCTGATTCGTCCCACCAGGAATATCCCATCCCCGTAAAATCGTAAAGGGGCTCGGGTGATGGATCCAGCTGACTTGTGCTCACGTCCATCTGGTTGAAGCATCCCTTGTATATCACATTCACGGAGCTCCCAATATCAACCATTATCCTTCTCACCTCGGCGTTGTCAATTTTCATCCGGATGACGATTGCATCATTGTGAGGATAATGAATTCCTTGCGCATCCTCTTCCATGAACGAGATGCTATCTGAAGCTACTTTGGCCTTCTTGGCGAGCCTTTCACGTTCCATATGACTTGCTAGAAAGACAAGACCCGCCGCTCTCACATAGCAGTCGTGTGATTGGTTTAAAGTTCCCACAATGTAAGATCCACCATGTATGGTGAAGATGGTCCTCATGGAGGGCGCTTCCTCGCCCTCCGGAGTTTGGTGACATTGCGGCGCAGGCTGCTGGGGACGCGGGGGTCGTTGCCCCGAGGATCTCACCACATAGTCTCTTAGGCGGCCTCTCTTAATATGGTCCTTAATGGCATCCTTTAATGCCCGACAATCCCAAGTGTTATGCTCGACTTCGCTATGATAGGCACAAAATTTGTTGCAGTTCCTCTTCTCAATAGGGGGTCTTCAGGGGCTTAGGTCTGTCGAAGTCTTCATTGTCCCTCTCGATCACGTAGATCCTGTCTAGAGCATCTGACAAGACGGTGTAGGTATCATAGCAGCCCCGAGGTTAAAACTGTTCATTCCAAGCCTTCTTCATGGTTTAGCCTCTAGAGCCCCCTTCTGGCCTTCTTTGTTGCTCCCACCTCCACTTCTCTTCTTTCCTCGATTGGAGGTGCCTACCTCCTCCTTCTTGTTCGACCTCTTTGGACCGAAGGTTTCTTCCCATCGGATATCTTTGGCGGCTCGCTCATAGAACTCAACCAGGCTCTTAACAAAGGACTTGTATATGTCCTCGTACAGTTTCCCATCTTTTTGGAGTCCAATTGAGATTGTCATGAGGATACTCTCGTCCAACAGGTTTTCCACATTGCTAACTTCTTGTCGGAACCTAATGATATAGTCCTTGAGCGACTCATCTTTCCGCTGGAAGACCATCGTTAAGTGGCAGGATGGGGCAAGTTGCTTCTTTAACGCCCTATACTGGTTGAGGAACCTTGTTTGACATTCTTCCTAACTCCTTATGCTGTGAGCTGGGAGACTTTTGAACCATGTCCGCGGTACCTCTCTGAGGGTGGCGGGAAGACTCGACACTTCACCAGCCGAATGGAAGTCTGTAGGTCGATCTGGACGTTAAAAGCATCCAAATGGCTATAAGGACCGCTATCCCCATTATAGAGGGGGATGTTCAAAATTTTAAATTTGCGAGGAAGGGTTTCCGTCTCAATTTGGCTAGAGAGTGAAGTTCTCTCCTCATGGGATTCTCGACTCCCATGGGACGTAGAGTTCTTTTCTAACTACTCCATCTTTTGGAGTAATTCTTCGACCATTGGGTCTTGGGACTTAGACCGGTGGCTGGAAGTCCTTCGACTCCTTTCATCTCGTTTATTACCAGAATTTCGGTTGGAGGTTTTATACTTTCTACTGCGCTCGCGACTGGATGAATCGCGATTTGCCTCTTGCTCGCGGTCGGTCTCGTGCAAGCTCTCACTTTGTTGGTCATCTCTCTTGTCCTACTGAACTCGGTGGACTTCGGATCTTAACCGCGAATTGGATGAGTGACGCAAACCAGCTCGGTGATGCTCGATTCTGGCTTGCTCTTTGTGCTGAGGTCTTGGCTGATGATATCCACCCTCGGGTGCGATAACTTTACCCTACCTCGGTGCACCTTGGGCGTGTGTCTGAGCCAATACTCTGACCATATCAGCTAGCTCTTTCATGGTATTCTCAAGTGCTTCCTAATGCTGGTCAAGTGCTTCTTGGCATTATTGCCAAGTTTGGACTTCATCGATTCCGAGAGCCACGAACTACTACGGGATGAAGGAAGCTGTGCCGGCATTGGCACCTACGTAGGGGCAGCTGTGTTCCACTATTGTGTCTGACCTTCAAGTTGGCTAAAGGGATTTCTGTACTCCTGGTGGCTTTTTCTCTCACCATTGTGCTTGAAGCAACTTGGAAAAGTTTATCAGGAACGAAAAGACAAAGAGTGTGCAATGGGGGCCTTCCTTCTAGCGTCAAAATGTTAACACCAAAATCCGATCAACAGATTTGAGTTCAATATCACCCCTAACTGCAAGTAGAATATGATAAAAAAAAATAGAAAATGAAGATAATGGAAGAGAAGAAAGATAGCAAACACCAGTAGTTTTATCGTGGTTCGGCTAAAGCCAAGTTGGCCCCTACATCCACGTTGGTCTTTGATTATCCACTAAAGGATTGTTTTACAAAGTTCGAATACAATGGTGGTATTCTCTCATAATGTACAGTGCTCTCCCTGTATTCCAACAGAGTTTTTTACATGTCCAAATCTTCTTCTTCCTTACGGTAACCATCCCTTCCTATTTATAGAAGGGGGAGGGTGACAAGTGTAATTTTACAACAACAGAATGATTATTTCCGTCGTTCCGAGCATTTAATGCTTGGCATCGGATAATTAATGTTGGATAAATCATTGTCGGACTTCCGGGGAGCTGATGTGTAGGTGTGGAGGCTAAGTTATTAGTCAGAAACGTGTACCTTGGATTGTTGACTGAGCTCTGTACATGTATCTGGCTCTAGTGAGCGAGTTGGAAGCTTTGGCCGACCTCGCTGTTCTTGCTCGGTCATTCTCCTCAAGGGCGGTTGGGAGGATAATCTTCTTGCTGACGAGTTGAAGGCCTTCTCAGCGAGCCGCGCTCCCTGCTATAACGTTACTCAATATCTTCAGCTTACGCCCGACAACTTGGAATCCTCGCTGAGCGATCGATCCCCAATCTAGGCCTCCATCTGGTTAGCTATGCCTCCTATTGGACCTTGACCGGCCCAAATCGTGCTTTTAGGAAAATGTCCATAACAATACCCATAACAAAACTGTTCAAAAGTTTTAACATTCCTTTTCAACAATAAACACCATAAAATAACAAATCTTGCAACCTCCCATAAAACACTTTTTTCCCTATTCCCCTAAAACCACACTATCTAGTAGTAGGAATGGCAACGGATCGGGTTCGGGCGGGTATAATAATACCCATACCCGTACCCGTCAGAAAAATTTATATCCATACTCTACCCGTACCCGCGAATATTGTAGCGGGTACGAGTACGACTTTATACCCGTGGGTATACCCGTTAAAATTTAAAAAAAAATAATTTTTTTTCAATAGTATTCGCGGGTACGAATTTATACATGCGGGTATGGGTATACCTGCCAAAACGATATCATTTTGAAAAATAAAAATAAATTTTTTTACTTAAACGGGTACGGGTACGAATATTTTTTCACGAATACGGATTTATAGCCGCAGGTATACGAATATTTTTTTCATGGGTATGAATTTATACCCGCAGGTATACCTGTGAAAACGATATCTTTTTGAAAAAAAAAAATTATTTAAACGGATAAACTGGTATACCTGTGAATTTTTTCTTATACCCGTACTCGTATCCGTTACGGATATGAAAATCATACCCGTACCCGCCCGTGAATAATTTTTTTCATACCCATATCCACCCATCACGGACGAATATCCACGGGTAAACGGGTACGCGGGTAAAATTGCCATCCCTATCTAGTAGTAAATAAGTTGTCCAAAATAGTTGGGAAAACCCACGATACCCCAAACAAAGAGAAAAGTTTATTCTATAACTGACAAACCATCTCACAATACAAAAATATACTACTATTGGTCTTAGAATTTTTAAAACATAACATACATACATCCAGAGACAAAGCTTTATGTGATATGTGCATTTATAACATATCACTAGTATTAATTTTATTGAAAATAGTCTAAACAAAAACTTTAACTTTAAAAGGGCCTTAATCTTCCAAAAAGGGTTTTGGACCAAAAAATTTAAGAAAGATTTACAAGCGAACCACAAATTCCTAGCAACTGATGTCTCTAAGCACATATACATGATCCAAATGCCAACACAAATTCCAAGATTACATGCATTGTCCCAAATCTGTGAAGTCCACATCAGTATCTTGAAGAACAAAACAGTCTGCTCCTCAAAGACTTGGAGTCAACCACAATGCACTCTCTTCCTCACTCAAGGGCTTGAATGAATTCATCTGCACTTCCATGTTTACTGTACTAATCTTGGTCCTGACACTCCATAATCAGAGTAGAACTAGAAATGATAAACCTGCCCAGATAAATGACAGTAAGAAGAAGAAAATAGAGTCACTTCTCTCCTTCCTATCAGCATAATAGGTTAGAGTTATATACATACTACACATTTTGAACTAAAGACCGCACATGCTTTCAAGTCTCAGACAATTTATAACTTCATCGTGAGATTTCTTCCAAATAAAGTAAGAAGCACAAAATACGGAAACAAACTCCTCAGTGAAAAAAATATATATATATTTTCTGCCAAACAAACAGTCACATTATATTAATAAGCTTATCTAGAACCTATAATCACAACAATGATATTATGAAATGATTGAAAGTACATAACTGATCCAATAATTCATTCTTCATTAATATCCACTGTAATGTTTCAAGCACAAGACCCTGTTTCATTTCCTAGCTGATACAAATTGCAATCTAACTTTACTGTTTGTTATATTGAATCAGAAGCAGAAAAATTCAATGTTGAAGTCTGATGAAACAGATATTTGGTCTTCAGCCGGTTTATATCATAGATGACTGAGACTGGGAGTTCATCAGTTAAAAGGCAACACTTTCTAGTTGGCGGGAAACATATTAATGCTTCTATTATTCATCCATAACTTTAGAAGAAGGTTATAGCTCAAAGCTAGTATCCATTCTGCATCTTTAGCATAAACCAAAATAAAGTTCTAGGTGAAAAATAAAAAGAAGAGAAAATTGTCTTATCAACAAAAGTAATTTACTTTGTTCAAGTTAGCCAGGTAGTTTCTTCCTACATCCTCATTAAGCAATCAATACAAGGTTATGATGGCCAGTTGCCCACCACTCACCAAGATATTTGTTTACAACATGACATTCTTTTGTCAAAGCATGGGTCATGGGAAACCATGCCATACTGCATTAGTTTTTTTTTGAAATATATAAATCTTGACATTGTTTACTTGGGAAGATTTATTGATTTAGCTGTTCAGGGTTGGGAGAGGGGTTGATAGCACTATCATCAAGTTATGACATCTATATGATTTAAACTCTAGGCATCAGCTAAATCATATTCCTCTTCAATTCACTAAGTTAATAAAGCTGTAATAATGCATCAAACACAAGATTTACAATACCAAACATACAAATTGAGTTCATTCAGCCAAAATATTTATCAAAATTATCCAACCCTATAAGTTACAGTCTAAAGCCCACAATATTCAATGAAACTCAGTCAATAGAAAACCACAGCTACCTACTTATTAAGCATAATATTTTGGTCAAAATACAACTAATAAGCATAAACTTTAGATGGAACTCAAAAAAAAAAAATTTACAGAGAAAGCTTACATGAATCCAATTCAGAACACTTGCAGCACCGGTCTTTTCCCAAGCCTTTTGATCTCTCTATCCATTTTTCCTGTAAGCATTAATCCAAACATCTTGAAATCACATAGAAGAGACCAAAAGGGGTGGCCAAACGTCACCGGAACATTCCCTTCAATGAAGAAATGGCTGTACCACGCACATCCATACCTAGAAAAAGGAACAAAGAACAGGAACCACCAACTGAAGAAAACAGCACAGAACAAGAAGAGAATACTGAAGAGAGTACCCACAAAGTGCCAACGCCTTGTGGATGGTTTTGAATGTTGGTTCACATAGAATGCCCAGAAATCTTCCAAGCTCCTGAAATTCATGGCTTTCACAGTCTCATAAGCAAAAACACCAAACTTGATCGAAGAAAAATGAAACCCGATTGAGAAAACAGCTGAAATTTTGTATTATAAGGTGAATTTCAAGGGATTGAATCGAATTGGGTTTTGGATATTCTCCAAATCACGAACCAGAGTTAAACCCGAAACTTAAATGGGGTGCAGAATTGCAAATATCGTACTCTGTAGATTCAGGATATGCTTAAGGTTGCTGCGATGCCATGAATGTTGTTTTCTTGTTGAATCTTGATGGATTGGTTAATTTGGCTTGGTGGTGATTCGGGGACGAGGTTACAGCCAATGGATACAAAAGTCAAGGTCAAGCCAAACTGATCTTCCAATTCGATCATTCAATGCCAATAGCTTTTTCTTAGCTACAGTTCCAAAAAAAAAAATTACGTAACATATACTGTCGGCGTAAATTTTATATTATGAATAAATAAATAAATAATATTATATTATTAAAAAGTTAAAAATAATTAAAATTTTAAAGATGTGAAAATACATAAATAAATAATAATATGGAATTTATTTACTGTAATAATAAATCAAATGCAAATTTTATATAAGATGATTACATAGTGTGACACCTATTTTTATATAAAAATTGTTTTGAGTAAAATTTGTGCTTTATCCCATGAGTTGAACTTAGTTGATTGGGTAATTATTATTGATTTGTATACTTTTTTAAAATGACAAAGATTTATTCGCATAAATCAAAAGTTTAAACGTGGAAATCAATCATTATTTTAATTCAAGAATTTCACAGACCCATGGTTCATGAAATAATACAATTGCCCTAGACGTTAAAGTTCTTGGAAATCCAATCTGTAATTAATATATACAGTAAATTAATATATACAGTAAAATATCTATAAATTAATAATTTTGAGATCATATAAATTTTATTAATTTAAAGAGATATTAATTAATTAATAATTTATCAATTTATCAAATATACTTATAATTTAAAGTAATATTTATTTAATTAATTAAAAATTTATTTTATTTTATAAAAATATAAATTATTATATTAATAAAAAAGAACCTAAAAGTTTAAGAAACAAAAACTAATCTATATCTACTTGATTTGTAAATATAAATTAATTGTATTAATGTCTTGAATGTAACTGATATCATTTTTCTATTATCAAGAGATCAATACTAAATAATATATGTCCACTTTTATTTTATTAAATGCATGCAATAAATCAAACCAACAATATTATATATGTCAACAACTAAGAAGTCTTCTTATATAATAAACAAACACAAAGTCTTCTTAAATCTCATTGCTAATATATGACTTTCCATCTAAAAAGTGTTCATATCAATCATGATTGATCAAATGCATAAAGCATTATGTGAGTATAGTGGAGAGCATCCCACATGTACTAAAAAAAAATTGCAATAATGGGTTTCTAAAAATTTTCACTTAATAGTTAATCAATGTATAATATCAAATACACTCAGGCGATCATTAGAATATCCCTCAATTGATGTAGAAAAAAGTGGTTAGTCTAAGCGATACAAACCATCAAAGTTTCCAGACATGGAGAAAAATCATTTTGGCATTTTGGGGAAAGTGGACTAGTTGATATACAAAACATAGAGAAGAAATTAGAATCTGTAAAGAAAAAAAATAAATTGTTATAGGTGTTTTTGAAACTATGTAAATGGGGGTTGTAAAAGCCTGATGGACAGGCCCAACTAATAAAAGCCCAGCTCAACTACAATTGAGGTCACTAAAGCAAGATGTCAGTGCTGGGTTTCGATGCAACAAGCACAGTAAAAATTTAAAATTTTTCGAAATCCACCAAGGATCCATGTACAAAATATAAACCAATTGGTTAGAATAATACCTTATTGCATTACGTTTATGTAGAATGCAGTAACACATATCAGCGGTTTGATGCAAAATCAGCAACACCAAAATCCGTTTCCTTGATGTTGTGGCTGGATGTGATGTTACGGTTGAATACAGCAACCTAGATTTCATCTCTTTGATGCTACAATTGGATAGGATGCTGTGGTTGGATGGTGTACTACAGCTGGATTTAGAAATTACCAAAACAGAATGGCAGATCCGTGTCTCTACGGTATCCACATACGAGCAATACAAAACTTCGATCTGCTAGATGGAATTGCCTCTCTCACTGCGTCTCTGCTAGAAGATGGCTCTATCTATTTTTCTAATATCTCTCAATGGTTTTTTCGAAAAAAAAATTATTTTCTTCTTGTTCTATGTGGTTGCCTCGCTAATCCTAGACATTATATTTATAACTCTAGGATTTAGTGATGAAAAGACTTAGGCTCAGTCCAACTGAAAGTCCTAGTCCTAGCCCAACTAAAAGTCCTAGACCAATAGAAAGTGTGAAAAGGCTTTTGGGCTTAAGTCATTAAATTAGTCTAACTAACTTCAATAATTAAGCCCAATGTAATATAATATTAATAAAGCCTAATGTAATAAAATCTAATATTATATTATATTGGGCTATATTCCAAAGATCTCTTAATCCAATTAAGAATCCTAATTATATTATATTAATTCCAATTTTGTCATACTCTTTATGTGCAACCCTGTAAGTTCCTATTACATTGGCATTGATACCAAAAAAGAATTTAATTCTGGCATCATAAACAGTGAGCAATATCTAGCAATATATCATTACCACCCAAGTAATAAGAATATTGGTGATTCGACATACCTAAACAGTGACCAATATGCCATGTATCTCAGTCCCTTTTGTTCAAATATCCAGATTGAACTTGAGGCATGGAATGTGTCATCCTCTTAATAATTCAATATATGTTTCTTGATCACTAAGTGACTAATTGAAAACAAATTAATCAATATCACATATTAATTCATTTGAGCACGGCCATGCATTTCTTAGTCTCACTCAATCAGTGGGCCTGTGGATATTACTCCTCCTAAGTAGGAGGGATAAAATCCCATCTAGATCACTCACATCCCTCCATATGATTTGTGATATACCTAACCACTGCCTTTTAGGCTATCCTATTAAAGGTAACATTAGACAGTGTCAAAGTAAATAACTCCTCATGTAGGAAACCGTGGTGATTTTCAAGTCAAAGGACTACATACATTATGGTCACTACTAGAATTGCTTATGACACATAACCATCCATGTAGCATTCTTATAGCGGGTCAGTCTAATACATTTTATTCTCTAACATATACCCATGTAGTGACTTGATATATGATATCCATGACTTTCAGTCATCAGTCATCATACATATTAGTCTTACTGTATTATTGCTATCTCAGTTCACAATAATACTCGACTAGAGACATTTTAAGAATAATAAATTATTCTAGGGATAATTATTATATTTATTTATATTACGCAGATATAACAAAATATAATAATTGAA
>JANHAO010028323.1:0-10641 GCA_026873985.1 Saraca asoca
CGCCTCTATGTGTGTTATTTACCGGCGGGTAGCCTAACCGCCTCTAATCAACGGCCGCTAACTCGCCTCGTTTCTTGTAGTGAAAAAATTATTTACAATAGATATTTAAATGGAATACCTTTTTTTATTAGGTAAATTCATTTTATATGCTTTATAATTTAATAATGCCAATAATACATATTCTCATTCCCTCCTAAACCCCTATCTTTTTCTTTTTATTTTAATCTATACACATACATGAGATTATACAATGAAGTACATTCTTATCTTACATCCTAAAAATTATATAATTGTTATCTAATCAATAATATTTAATTCAATTACAACTAATATTTAAATTTTATGTAAATAATACTCAGTTGTTATCCAAACAAACTGAGATCTTTAACAAAAGTCAATTTAAAGGAAAAAAGCCTCACTTTCAAAGAAGGATATCAATATTAGGATTTCCCCTCTAAATGCTTACTATCAAAAATTTGGATGATCTTTCCTAGGAAAGAGGGTTTGAACTATTTTGTTATTGCTTGATTGGTTGACCTATTTATTGGTAAGGAACGATAGAAAAGGCCAATTTGCTTTGAAAATTGGTGTACTACAATATGATTCCTAAAATAACTTTCATCTAACTTTCAAATTTTGTATTATCAAATAACTGGAATATGATAAAAACTAATGACATAACCTTACTAACCTTATTGTCATTAATGGAAAACCTTTCACTTAAAGAAGTAAAGCTAAGATTGAGGATTTTATAAATTTGGACAGACTTACTATCTTGCAAGAGAACTCTTTCCACTAATCCTATCAAAGAAGATGTCAATTGAAGTGTAGGGTTGACTTTGATTAGATGGCATGTCGTCTCCATTGGCAAACATTGTTTTGGTTCCCTTGTCACAAGACTTATGCTTGGCCTATCAGAGGAACCCGACGCTACATGCACCATTGCAGTATCTAAGGTTTTTCTTGCAAAACCTATGTCATATTCATTATAAGAATTTTAGGAAATTTTAACAGACAAAATCCGTTAAAATTTTATGAAATTCCGTTGGAAAACCTATCGTTAGAATTTGAAAATTCCAATAGAAAATTCCAATGGAAGTAAATTCCAACGAAAATTTTCCATTGGAAATTCCAAGGAAAATTCCAACGGAATATTAGTCCTTTGGAATTTTCAACGAAAATTCTAATGAAAATTTTGTTGAAAATTCCAAGGGAAATTCCAATGAAATATCAGTCCGTTAGAAAATTCCAATAGGAAATTCTATTAGAAATTTCAACGGAAATTCTAACGAAAAATATCCATTGAAAATTCCAATGGAAAATTTTAAAGGGAATATTCCGTTGGAATTTCCAATAGAATTGCAAAAATTTTCTATTGAGAATTGCAACTCAAATTTTCGTTGAAATTTCTGTTCAAATTATCCCAGTTGAAATCCTAAATTATTTTAATTTTTTATTTTTAATTTGATTTGTTAATGATAATCATTTTTTTATTTTATATATTATTCCAGTTCAACAAAACATTAGAAGAAACAAAAAAATCAATATAATAAATAATATAAAAATTTTAAATGTAACCATATCAATAATAACAATAAGTAATATCTAATAATGTGAGAAAATCCTAAATGTAATAATGTAAAAAATCTAAATCACTCATCTCCTAAGCCATCATAAGTATCATATGCTAACTACTCCTCATCCTCATCAGTGGTAGGGGCTGGAATTAAATGAGTCGGAGAGGAATGCGGGGGTACGAAAGCATGCTGGCTAGTGATGGAACTAACTTGCTGCTTAAGTGCAGTCAACTCACTCATAAAAATGGAGATAGCCTATTAGATGGCCTGTTGAGACTCTGATACCTGGGTCTCTAGCTATTTGATACGATCCTGTAACTGAGGGTTGATCAAAGAGTTACGTTGGATGGTAGATGCCTGTGACCTAGACATAGACCTAGGGCTGGAGGATGCATAGTAGGCCACTTCTGATCCAAAACCAAATGCCTTGCCCTTCTTATTTTTCCCACTAGTAGCTTAGAAAAAATAAGAGGGACTCGTCTATAGATGACCCTCCTGAGGCTAACTATGATGCCTCCAGTAATCTCTCAAAAGAAGCCTGCATATGATTTTCAAAGTAGAAAAAAATTAAAGTTTTATTTCCAAAGAAAAAGAATCAAATTAAATTTTAATAAGAATCTAATTTTTTATATTTTAATTAGACAAACTTACATAAGTCTGTTTAGCCGTCTCGATTGACCACTGAATCATCTCCTGATTGTGGTTCAACTTCGCAAAAAGCTCCATCATGGTAGGATCTCTCCCCAGCTGTAATCACTGAAACTATGGTAACAAACAAACAAACTCGTGAATTGTTTAGGGACACAAAAATAATAAGATAAGGAAAGTCAGTTACATAGAGTAACTTACATATCGTCGTTTATACTCGGAGATAGAAATGAAACCTCCCCGGTTCAAAGATCCACCCTCACTAATAAAGTGATTCTTCTTATTTATCTTTAATTTTTGTCTGAACTTGGGGTCACTGCTCCACTTATCTTGCAAAGCCTGAAGGATGTTCGCAGATAACCACATCCCCTTAGATTTTTTATTATGAATGATGGCTAAGTTTGCACAAAGAGTGTCAGAACTCTTATGCCTCCAGATCCGCCTAATCTCAGGTTCATCTAGCGGATCCCACATACAACTTTCTAAACTAATAAAACAAATATTAGTAAAAATAATAAACAAAATATAATTGATGGAATCTTAAATCAAATACTAATTTGACCTGGAACTCTTGCTAATACATCTTGTGCACTATATTAGGCATTTCACTCCAACAAGTCCAAGGTTGATCATACTTGGACTTGATAATAGCTGAAATAATGCCCACAGAATCTGTGGAAGGAATAAACCTATAAAACATGAAACATTAGTGTATAGGTATTTAAAAGCCAAGCAATGAAATAAAAAATAATAGAGAAAGAGAAAAATTTCATACTCATTCCCATTTGGTCCTATGTGTAGCCTACTTTGAGTAGATGCTCCGACCGCAGGTGTAGAAGAAGCATCCTCAGCTGTGGGTATGTATGGTATAGATGATAAATGAGAAAAATGTGCATAAAAGTAAGATAGTTTTAGTTCACTTTGTTAATAGTATTTTATATTTTCTTAATGTTTTTGCCTTTGTTTTATGTTTTGTCCAAGATATTGCTCTCGATTTGAAATTCTTATGCAGGATGACGGAAAGGGCTGAAAAGAAGAAGGAAACTTGAAGAATGAAGATGTATAGAGATCAAGGAAAAGATACAAGCAGAATAAATGAAAGAAACAAGCAAAAATCAAGGAAAACATGAAGAAAACACCTAGCACGGCCATGCTCTAGAACACACCCAAGCCGTGTTAGGTGTTGTAAAGAGTTCGGAAGCAAAATGAGAAGAAATTGTACATGATGCACAGAGCACGGCCGTGCTCTGGGACATGGCCAAGCCGCGCTTGGGTCTAGAAGGAGTTGTTGAAGAAATTCAAAGGGTCATCACAAAGCACGGCCGTGTTACAGAGCACCGTCAGGCTGTGTTACGTGTTGAGGTGGCCAAACTGATAAACTCAAACCTCCTGAAGCACACCCTGCCCATATTATGAAGCACAGCCGTGGTGAACGAAAAAAAAACCTATAAATAGGACTCCTTGTATTCAGTTTGGGGACACAATTCAATTAAGAAGATCTCAGCTTATATTTTAAGATCATTTTCTAGGGTTTTAGGCTAGTTCTTTCTTTCTTTCTACTTCAAGCATTGCTCTTATACAGTTCATATTTATCGTTTCCAGATTTGAAGTCTTTACATTATTAATTTAAGTTATTGTTTTTATTTCTCTCATATATTCATCTATCTTCTTCTTCTTCTTTTATTTTTCTTTATTTCACATCTACATTTATCTACCTATTCTATCTCTTCTTTTAATTTATTTTTTCATTCATCTATTGCATGTTCATTCATTCTTGCATCTTTCTTGAATCTTATTTTCTTTATTTATTTTCTTTAAGTTATTGCATCTTTTCTTTTATTCTTGATTCTTTCTTGCATCTGCATTCTTGCATCCTTGCATTCTTGTTATTTCTTTAATCATGATTTACTTTTCTTTATTTGTTTTGATTTCTACTTCAATCATGCATGAGTAAATTCTTACTCTAGGATTAGGATTAGCCCACCTATGAGTTCTTAGGTAAATTGTTTTAGCAAAACCTTTATACAATTATTTAGCCGAATTGATTTGATTATTATGTCTGCATAAGATAATATGCATGATCAACTTATTATCTAATCTTGGGTAGATAATTGAGGGACCGAAAGGTAAAAATTATTAACCGGAATCCTAATAATCAAATAGGAGAATCTTAGTCACGAAAGTAGATGAGAATCTCTTAGGGTCAAACTGATTAGCATAGAACTTAAAAGGCCTAAGTTTAATTTAATCCACAAAAATAGGTATTAGATTAAATTAGGTATGATTGTTAGACTTTGAAAGAGGCTAGTAATTAATGAAGGCCAAATCAGCCCCAATTGCCTAAATAATTAAAATAAGGTAAAACTAAATAATATCTACCAAGAATCATAGGTGAGGTGAGTTCTAATCCTAGGCCTTTTATATTTGATATCTTCTTTAATTGCATCCCTATTTTCTTTCATTCTTCAATTACTTCTTTTATTCTTCTTTATTTCTTTTCTGTTCTTTATAACTCTCTTGATTGATTTGGATAGTTGAGTTGTAAGGATTCTAGTAATTGAAACATCACTTCCCTGTGAGATTAACCCATACTTGTCGGTACTAGCTACAACTATGCCATACACTTGCAGATTGTTAAAACAACACAAACATCAAGTTTTTGGCACCGTTGCCGGGGAAGTACAATTTTAATATTAGAATTTTTACAATTTAAGTAGATCAGATCCTTTGCTTTCCTTCCTTTTCTTTTTTTTAGCTGGTATTATGCTTGGTTGCCTTTTTGCAGGAAGAAATCTTTTATGCCAAGGACCTCTCAAAGCTTTATAGAGTTTGATCCTGAAATAGAGGGGACATTTCACAGTAAAAGGAAACAAAAGAAGTAGAATCAACCAGCAACCACAGTTATGAAGCAATAAAATAATCACTCATTAAAAGACTTTACTGCTCCTGACACACATGGCATTAGTCCCAACATTATTGGGCCAACTGTGGAAGCCAACAACTTTGAATTAAAGCTTGCACTACTATAGATGGTTCAATAGTACCACTTTGGAGGCTCTCCTACAAAAGATTCAAATCTACACCTTTTAGTATTCCTTGAATACTATGATACATTAGAGGTCAATGCAGTTTTTCCTGATGTAATCAGGCTGAGACTATTCCCCTTCTCTCTTAGAGACAAAGCAAAAGCTTGGTTGCACTCTCTACTAGCTAGATCTATTACTACATGGCAGCAGCTCTCACAAGCTTTTCTATCCTGATACTTCCCTCTAAGCAAGATAGCCTAACTTAGAAATCAAATCACTACATTCGCCCAGAGGGAAGGAGAATCACTATATGAATCACAGGAGAGATTTAAGGAGTTCTTGAGATTATGTCCACGTCACGGGTTTGAAAAGTGGCTTATTGTTCACACCTTCTATGACGGACTCACGTACAACATAAGGATGACAGTAGATGTTGCTACAGGAGGAGCTCTTATGGACAAAACAGTAGATGAAGCCTACACACTAATTGAAGACATGGCTCAAAACCACTACTCGTGGACAAGTAAAAGAGCTATATCCAAGAAACGAGTGGGAAAGTATGAGATTGATGCCATAGACCATCTCTCCTCCAAAGTAGATGGACTGTTTGAAAGGCTCGACAAGTTGACTGTCAATGCAATAGGCTCTTTTGCCATCCTTTCTGAGATTTGTGGCTACACTGGGCATATGGCTACTGAATGCCAGATGGGAAATCCTCCTCTACAAGAAAATCATCAGGTAAATTTTGTCAATAATTTTCCCCAGCAAAATAATCCTTTCTGAAATACCTATAACCCAGGCTGGAGGAACCATCCTAATCTCTCATATAGACAAAATCCAAATCCCATTCCTCAAAATAATTTCTCACAAAATAACTTTAGACAGCCTCCTGGATTTCAACCTAACAAATCTTCACCTCCACCAAAATCAAACCTTGAACTTATAATGGAGAACTTCATAGCAGCCCCAACAAAGCAAAATGAAGAATTTAGGGCACAAAACTATACGATGAGTGAGGCCATCAAAGAGCTTGCTTCCAAAGTAGACTCAATAGCTACACACAATAAGATGTTGGAGACGCAAATAGCTCAACAAGCTAGCTCAATAGCCAAAAGTATGGGAAAACTACTAGGCCAACTAGAGAATCATAGGGAGTACTGCAATGCTATTATATTAAGAAGTGGGAAACAATTAGGAGAACCTGAGAAAATTGAAGAAGAGGCCGGTGATGACAAGTCTAAAACTAAGGAGCCTAAGGGCATAGAAGTTAATGAAGAAATACAAAAGGAGGATCTAAAAGTGGAAAAGGAGCCCAGAATCCTGAAGGAGATCTCATCTAACAAAAGGAAGATCGAGGAGCTATCAATAATTGGCCTAACTAAAGAATGCAGCGTTATTTTAGATCTGCACAAATTGCCTCAAAAGCATAAGGAACTTAGTAGTTTTTCTATTCCTTACTCCATAGGTGACGTGCATATTGATTGAGCCCTTTGTGACCTTGGAGCAAGTGTAAGCTTAATGCTCCTATCATTCTACAGGAAACTCAAAGTAGGAAACTTGAAGCCTACTACTCTTTCTTTACAAATGGTAGACAGATCTATCAAAAATATGGTTGGCATCTGAGAAGATTTTCCCCTTTAAAATTGGTAAATTCTACATCCCCAATGATTTTGTGGTTCTAGACATAGAAGAAGATAGTCGAACTCCTTTCATTCTTGGGAGACCTTTTCTTGCTATTGTTGACGCTATCATTGAAGTTAAGAACAGAAGGCTTACCTTTAACATAAGGGATGAAAGGATCGAGATCACTCCTATCGTGAGAAACCTCTCTAAAGAGTCATGCTGCAATATGGACTTAATTGACCAACTTAAGAAAGGAGAGACTAAGAAGCTTGACTCCACTGATCTACCTGATACCTCTCATGCAGAAAGCCCTTCCAAAAATGCTAAGGTCAATCTAGTTACCAAGTGCACCATTAAGGAGAAGAATGAAAGCTCAAAGGCAGAACCAGAACCTCTTCTTCCCAATCCAAAGCTATACAATAAAAGAAGGAAGAGAAAGCTTGTTAAATATCACCTAGCAGGAGAACTAACTGAAGAGAGAGACACTTACACTCTCTCTGAATTCCCTTTAATCAACTAAGGTATCGAATTTCTTTTCCTTTTTTTTTCTTCTTCTTCTTTTATTCCTCACTATAAAAGAAATTTTCAAAAAAAAATTTTAAAAAAAAAATAATTTTGACCTGACCTGAACATGGCCAGGCCGTGTCACAGCCCACGGCTGTGTTACAAGCCCCTGTTGCCCAAACATGATTTTTAGTCTACCTGAGCCAAACACGGCTTGGCCATGCCATATAACATGGCCGTGCTTTGGGTTTTTAAGGCCAAACACACCAACTAAACCCTAAGCACAGCCACACACACACTCTCTCATCTTCCTTCTTCGCTCCTTTTAGCTGAACCAGCCCCTTCATCTTCCTCCTCCCATTCTTTCATCAAAATTCAAGCAAAACCTCACAATCAATCACTCAGAACTCAAACCCACCTTCATCTCATCTCCAAAACACCACCATTCTTGCCCCATTCTCCTCTCATCATCAAACCCACTCAAAATTTCCAAGCAAACTTGATTGAAAATTGGCACCCACCATTCAACCCAAAAACTCTCAGCTAACCTCTCACATTTTCCATCATATTCTTGCTACAACATCTCCAAACACATCCTCATTCCACTTGCATGCAGCAGCCCAAACTCCTTCTTGAAGAACATCCAACAAAATCTAAAGGAGGTAAATTTCTCACACTCAATTTGAAACTATCTTGCTCGGCCAAGCATTGGCTTCATTTTCTGCTGAAATTTTCTATTGAATGAATATTACTAGACGTGATTCACTCTGCACAATTCTCACTTTTGGTCATTTGGATTATGTCACTAGTTTAATTGAGTTGGTTTGGCCAAACCCCCTCTGAAATCCCCTGTTCTGATTCTATCCCTTTTTCAATTATTCTTTGCTTTAACTGAGTATTACTCTACATTGGATTGTGCTGCCTTGATAATCTCTTAATACTTGCCTTACAAGCTCGGCTGGCTGAAAATCTGAATGTGAGCTAGCTATTTTTTTTTATTTTAGATATTTGCTCTATTTTGGCTGGCTAAAAATTCTAAGTAATACTCATTGCTTTGTCTTGCTGCAAATTGTCATTGGATTTAAAATCTTGTTTATACTCCTATTGCATTGCCATTGTTTCCTTGAGATTGGTCTTTTAAGTGCCAATTAACTTTGATCAAAATCCTTTTTCAAAAACTTCTATAATGGCACCTAAAAGATCAAGAGCTGATCAAGCCTCAACTTCTCGAGCTAATCTAGCACATGACAGATAAGGCAATCCCATTAACCAACAGTCTCATGAAATTAATGAATTTGGTATTGTTTTCATTGATGATGATCAATGGAGACGATATGATCAACTAGTGAACCGAGGAATGCTAAGTACCCGCTATTTAGATGAGGATTGTTTGGAACATTTGGGACTGCTCGATAACATCCGCTACATGCTTGATCGGATCGGATGGTCAATTTTTATAACCATGTATTTTCCAACATATGCCAGGATGGCCCTGGAATTTTTTAATTCCTTAAAAACGATTATATTTAGAGGATGAGAAGTTGAGCATGGCCAAGTCAATTTTAGATTATTCGATATTGATTATAATTTAACATTGACTCAATGGAATGAATTACTGAGGTTGCCTCCCGGGGGTCCTAGATCTATCCCCACATCTTTTCAAGCACATGTCTTTTGGAATTCCATTACTATAGGAGAGCAATATAATCCTTCAAGATCAAAAGCCTCTTCGATCTACAACCCCTATTTTCGGTATATTCATTGTGTGCTCACACACACTATTTTTGGCAGAGGTGAAAGTGATGGGGGTGCAAGTCAAAGAGAGCTTTATTTCATATGATCAATGTTAAATAATAGTCAGGTTGACACTGAGGCATTTATGGTTGCCCAAGTGCAAAGGGTTGCAAATGCATCATCTGGAAGAATTGTAATAGGGGGATTAGTAACTGCCATTGCACACGGGCTAGGATTGGGCCAATTTATAACGGATTTGAGGCCTATACCTGGAAGCACAAGAATTGACATGGAGTCTTGCCTCCACATGAAACTAGTTGTTAAAATAAATTCTGAGTATTGGCTTCACTTCCAAGGGTGAAATCTTTTTCAACTCCCCAATCCCGAACTTACAACAGTTACTAATGAAAACAATTGGAGATACCCCCTAAATGGAGTATTTGGAGGGGAGGAAGAAGAATACGAAGAGGAACAATTTGATCTCCCACCACCACTCCTAACCCCAGAAGGCATTCCAGGACCCTCCCACACTCAATAAGAGGAACAAGGGTCATTGCACATGAGACTCAACCGTATAGAAGAGGAGCTTAGAAATCAAAGAATGGAGCAAATGAGCCGAAGATCAATCCTGGAAAACATGTAACATATGATGCAACATATGTACAACTAGCACATCAAACAACATCCTTCTCCACTACCACCAGACGACCAATAGAGCAAGTAATATTCTTTCCCACTTTCTGGGCTTTCATATGTTATCTACATTGGGGACAATGTAGAGTTTAAGCATGGGGGGGATAAGTTTTTAGTTTGCTTTGATTCTTTATATGTGTTTTTCATTTTTTGTTTTCAGTCATGTTTTATTTTTTTGAGTCATATCAAGTTTTTGTGCCTTATTCCCATTAATAAAAAAAAAATCAATTGGTTTTAATTTCATGAAAGTTTGATTTGAGAAAGGTCTTGGATTGAATATTCTTGAATTAGTCTTCTTTCTCTAAAATTGAACCTTATATCTCTTAAAATAAAAATAATAATAATGCCCTGATAATTACATGTTCTTGATGACTTTTGGCATGATGAAAGTATGAAGGTAGGGGGAGGTGAAGAATGAGGGAGTTGGTGTATCCAAAAAGGTCTTTGCTCTGAATACCAACCCTTAGGTTCCAAAAAGGCCTTTAGTATGAGTACCTAGAACCTTGAAAAAAAAAGAAAAATATTTGAAAAAAAATACAAATAGGGAGAAAAATTCCCTAAGTGAGAAGGAGCATAAAATGCACTCACTAAATACATAAAAAAAAAAAAGAAAAAGAAGAGACAAAAGAAAAAAAGAAGCAAGGCTAGGGAGATCTGAAGGATGAGGAATTCACTCGAGTGCTTTAAGACTCATCTTGATCATGTAAATAAATAAATAAATAAATGAGAAGAAAAGAAGATGAAGATTCGGGGTTCAATGTTAGATAGGGAAGACTAATCAAAGAATGTTTATTCATGATTTTATTGATATCTTACTGATTAGATGAGAAACTAAT
>JANHAO010028324.1:0-10670 GCA_026873985.1 Saraca asoca
GGCTGGTTGTAGGCTTATGACCGTTGCTTGACGTCACTTCAGCCATACAGGGGATTAATGACTCAGTGTTGGAGTTCAGACTTCGCGATCCTTGCGAGGCACCGAGGAGGCGAGCTCGGTACTGCTTACAGAGGGGCCAGCGAGCTCTTGTGAGGAGGTCGGCCATTCTTTATAAGTGCCTTGCTGGGACATCATACAGCGAGGTATAGCTCGCTAGGGGGGAGCTCGCTGACGTACTCCTGATGGTTGAACGATCTTCTTTATTTGAGGACCTTGAGTCTGCTGCCTCGCCTTGGGGTCGTTTTCCATAACACGAAGCTTTCTGAAGGCTTCTTGTTGAGGTGCGGGGACTGGTTTTCGTTTTCTCAGGGACTCGTCCTTGCGAGGCCAATTTTAGTATACAACAAATAATATTTTAGATTTTAAAATATTATTCATCAAATTTTTTTCTAAAAAAATATTATTGTAATTTATTATTTGTTAGATTTTCCTTTGAGAAATAAATAATTATAATTTATTATATTTATTAGTTTTTCTTAAAAAATAAATAATTATAATTTATTATTTATTAGATTTTCTTTTAAGAAACAAATAATTATAATTTCTTATAAATTTTTATTAATAAATAGATAATTTTAGAAAAAATAAATTTATTATTATTACTAATTGCTACTACTACTACTATTATTATTATTATTATTATTATTATTATTATTATTATTATTATTATAAATTGATGGATTGAGAAAAAAGAAGGAAGGATAAAATAATGTATTTAATGTATATGAATTGAAAATGTTTATCATAAAATATATTTTATATATATTTCTTATATAAAAAATAAATGTGTAAAGAATTATATTAATAAAGGGTCAATTATATCTTTTTATTCCTTAAATGTTAAACGATTAATGGAAAAAGTTGTGTTTTTTAATTTTTTGAAATTAATTTTTTAAAAGTAAAAAAGGTAGCTCTAATAGTTATTTATTAAATATTTAAAATAATTTATTAATTTAATTAAATAATTAAATTTTTTTAAATTAACTAAAATTTAATTAAAAAATTATTTATCAAACATTCTTATTATTTATTTTGACTAAATAAATGAAATAGAAAAAACACGTATCTTTAAATAAACTTAACTCTAAACTAAGAGTTTGAGTGTTTGAGCCACTCATAAAATTCCAAGGGGGATATGGAGGCGGATTTTAAGGAGCCGTTGGAGTGTCCCTCGGGAGATTGTAAGGGCAATTCTGTCATAAGGGCATCTTTCCCAGCAACTAAGGATTCTTTCTTCTGACACTATTACTCTCTCTGCTCCTGTTAGTATAATCTTTCATTTACAATATTTTAATGCCCTCAGCGTCCTCTGATACTGAGATTGGAGCACTGCAATTATTTGTCTGTTTCTGGATTTGCCGCTCCTCTTTGCCAACCCTTTTCCCTGTCGCCACTGTTGCTTTGTTTTTTTATTAAGCCTTTTCTCTCTTTGGATTTGATTAATATATGAACTGGAATGAATGAGGGAGGATATCATGCACACTAAACGAGGCTCATCCCTTTCGTAATTACCTGTTGCAGACTCCTTTTTCTCAGACTCCTTCACATTTTTTATTTTACCTTTTACCCTTCTCCATCCTGCACAGCACACTGCCCTCCCTCACCATCTCGCCAACAAACCCATACACCACCCAAACACGTGCAGACTGATCGCTTCCCGCCGTGTTTCAGGTTTTCGTTGATGAAATCACTTTGATGACTCCCAACTACCCACATTGGTTGCTCCCTCATCCTTTCTCTGCTTGAAAATAACAACTCCTCTGTTTTCTGCTGAGGAGAGTCAAATGAAGTAATGAACGTAGTTGAGAAGAAACTCCACAACAATTGGCTTCGTTTCTCACTACTTGGGTCGTGTCCCTTTCCTGACCAAGCTTTCTCCTTGGGTCTCTCATTTCACCTCTTGTCCTGAGAAAAACCATGTGCCTCGGGGGGCTGAAAACTGCTACTCTATTTCCCTCTGTCTGAAACGGCAACGAGTACATTTTGGGCACCAAGGTCTTACTTTTCCTGCTATTTGCTATATACGGAGAGTAAGGTTTACGACGTTTTATTATTCTTCTTCCTTTTCCTTCATTTTTGTTAATTTTACTTTAATTTTCCGAAGTGGGTCTTCCAGTGTTCTGAAGTTGAGTGTGATGATCTGAAAATGGAACTTCCATTGTGAAATGAGGAATGGGGTGTTTAAGTTTTCATGAACTGGATTGGAATTTTTCCTGTAGATTTTGCTGGGTTACCTGGTGCATGGATGAATTCTAGGAAACGAATTCATCAAGGGTTTGAAATGAAAAATGGGTTGTACGAACTCGAAAACTGAGAAAGATGAAGCTTTGCGTCTCTGCAGGGAACGAAAGCGATTTATCAAGCTTGCTATTGATTCGAGATACGCTCTAGCTGCTGCTCATGTATCTTACGTTCAATCTCTTCGAAATGTTGGCATCGCCCTTCGACGATACGCCGAGGCCGAGGCATTGATAGAGTCCTCCCTGTCGATTTCAGACAAGACCCCGTCTCAATCTACGTACCCATCTCCATCTCCTTCAAATATTGCGGATGTTTCAGAGTCACCATTGCACAATGAGAGCGCTTTTTCGCCTCCAATGGCCACTGTGAGATATATGAGATCAGGGGGCAGTACCGCCGTGACTGTCAGGATCAATCCCTGCAATAGTTTTTTGGATGACGAATCCGCTGCGTTCCGAATGCCACCACCTCCGCCTCCTCCTGAATCCGAAGCATCTTGGGATTTCTTCGACCCTATTGATAGCGGGGAGAGTTTTAGGTTCATGGGACATGCAGAGTGCAAAGATGAAAAGTTCAGTTCTACTCTGCCAGTAACAAGGAATCAATGGGGAGACGTTGGTTTTGAAGGAAATCATGAGCTTTATGAGCATTCCTTGAAATCCAACCTGGATGAAAAGTTTATTGTAAAGGGAGTCGAAAGTTGTCAACAAACAATTAAAAGAGAAGACGGACAGCAAGAATCACTTATTAATGCAAATGGTTTGAACGAGACTGTAGCAGACAAGGCTGCTCTGGGACGAGCCAGTTCTAAGAGTGAGAAGACTATGACAGGGAAAACTGTGTGTGCAGAAAGAGAAGACCCTTCAGAGTTCATTACCCACAGAGCTAAAGATTTTCTTTCAAGCATCAAGGATATTGAGCATCGGTTCATTCGAGCTTCTGAATCTGGCAAGGAGATCTCGAGGATGTTGGAGTCAAGTAAAATCAAGGTTGAATATTCTGAGGCAAAAGGTAAATACTTCTTTCTTTTTTATGGCTCTCAACTCTACTTTGTTACAGCTACTGAAGAATCCTGTGTATCCTGTGTTTACTAGTTCAAGTTGCAATATACGGCTTACCTTTCAAATCTGTAATTACTAATCTCATTTAAGCTATTCCTGATAGGGAAGTCATTTGCCTCTGCTTTGTCCACAGCATTCCAACTTGTTTGCTGCGGTAAAAAGGCTACATTTGTTTCCCACGGTAATTTCTTCCACAATTCAGAATAAAAACATGATCACTAAGTAGCATCTTGATAATAGCTTTTTTTTTTGGGTGAAAGATCTTTATAAAGCTATGGATATGTACGCCCTTGACAGTTTACCATTGTCCTTTGCAAAGTGACTTAAATTTGACATGACTCTCTAGAGTGTAATTTATCCTTTATTCTGCTGCCATTTATTAATAAACGGAGAGGGAAGTTATATTTAGTAAGACATGAATAATCTGGGAATAAATCTAAGTGATGTCTCATTATTATAAGATTTGGCTGATTCTTGTACTTGGAAGTTTGAACTATTGTCTGCATCAACGTATGATTTTCTGAATTTTCTCTTTCAGTTCATAGGGACTTAAGTTTCAATTAGTTGATGAAATTAGTGGGTAATAGACTGAGGTAAAACCAAATAATATTCATATTAAGGTTTCTCCTTATATCAAGTTTAGGTGAATAGAACTTCCCAAGCAGTTGGGTCATCAGTAGGTCTTTTGGCTTGAGTTGCTAGGTGTTCATTTTCATCAATTTCCTTTATGTTGGTTATTTCTACTGTCAGGTGGCTGTTTGTCTACTTTTGGTTTTCCTTTTTCCTACTGAAACATTGAGTTTTGAAAGATTAATATGTTAGATGATCTGATATGTCAATGCTTCGTGCAGAACCTGCACAAAAAATTATTAGATGGAAACGAACCGCATCTTCTAGATCATCTTCTTCCAAGAATCCTTTGGCTACAACATCAAAGGAAGATATTGATGATAGTGGAAGTGACTTTATTGAAGAATTCTGCATGATTTCTGGAAGTCATTCCTCCACCCTGGACAGGTTGTATGCATGGGAGATAAAACTCTATGATGAAGTAAAGGTATTATGTTAAGGCACACTTGCCTATGAATTCACATCATATCTGAATGGGGTTCTTTTCATAAGAAACTGTTGTAATGGCAAAAGATATCCTATAATTGAATTTCTGTCTGATTTCTTTGGACATTTATGCTTGTATGGTTTTCAGTATTCACAAACATGTAGTGTTCATATGTTGATTTTCTTCTAGTTTATAACTATTGGGGGTATGGTGTGGTAAATAACAAACATTTATAGTGCTAATAGGCATTTGAGGCTTTATTTGTTGTCTTTCTTATAGCTCTATAAATTATTCTGCCAGTGTAATGGAAGATAGTGTTTATCCAAAAAGATTTTCCTTTCATCGTTTATGGTCACACTCTGGCCAGAACAAAGAACTTGTATTTTAGATATGGAGGAACTTGACTACCACAGCCTGCTTGATTAGTAATGTTTCCTAATTTATGATCAACTTCTTAAGAGTTCTCATAGTCATGGCTTCTTTTTAGCTTGTGTTAGGATCAACTACATGTGTTGTAAATCTGTGCGCCTTTCAACTGACTTGCCTTTTGTGGCTATCTGTAGGCCAGTGAATCCATCAAGAAGGAGTATGATCGAAAATGTGACCAGCTCAGGCATCAGTGTGCAAAAGATCAAGGAACTCAAGTGATTGACAAAACCCGATCAGTTGTGAAAGATCTGCATTCACGGATAAGAGTGGCTATTCATTCTGTTGATACAATATCTAAAAGAATTGAGAAAATGAGGGATGAAGAGTTGCATCCACAACTTGTAGAATTAACTCAAGGGTAAGTGGCAACTGGACCTTGAAGGCCAGTTGTGAGTGGTATCCATAAACAAATGTGAGTGACGCATTTAACTGTTCACCATGCAGATTGATCAGGATGTGGAAGGCCATGCTTGAATGTCATCATTCGCAGTACATAACCATCTCTCTGGCATATCATTCAAGAAGCTCGACAGGGACTCTTCAAGGAGATACACGCAGGGAAATATTGTCTCAGCTGCAGGAAGAGATTGAGTGCTTTGGTTTGAGTTTTGCTAACTGGATAAACAGCCTCGCATCATACGCTGAAGCTCTTAATGGGTGGCTGCAAATTTGTATTCTACAACCAAGGGAGCGTTCCAAGAGCAGAAGGCCATTCTCTCCTCGTCGAGTTCTGGCCCCACCCATATTTGTTCTTTGCCGTGATTGGTCTGCTGGGATTAAAGATTTGCCGTCTGAGGAACTTAGCCAAGCAATCAAAAGCTTTTTGTCTGATCTGCGCCATTTGATAGAGTTGCAAGAAGAGCAACTCAGCAAGAAACAGAATTTGGCTCATCCAAGCACTGAAGATTCTGAGAGCAAAACAAATGAGGGCATAAATGATGATGACTCTGCAAACTTGTGCTGCATACATACAAGTTTGTCGAAGGTTCTTGATCGACTGACAAAATTTTCAGAGGCATCGTTGAAGATGTATGAAGATATCAGACAAAAAAATGAAGCTGCTCGAAATGCTTACCACAATTGCAGATATTTCAGACCCGAAACAATTTAAGTCTCAAATACAAGCTGCTCAGTTGCACTTAAGATTAAAACCATACTTCTTGTTTGTGTTGAAAGGAAATTGATTTTAAGATGAAAAAGTGGAGAAGGTTTTTGGCAAATGAATCTAAGATGTCAAGAATAGCATTCTGTGTGATAGGATTAATTTTTGAATCTCTAATCTGCCTGGTTAGTGACAGCGAAACCAAAACAAGTTTCCTCCTCAACGCTGGTTGATCAGGAGAATGTGATAAAATATTATCTTTATCACGAAACAAACATTTAAAACTAGTAAAAAAAATAAAAAATAGGCACAAGCACATTCGATATGATAATTAGACGAAGTAAATATGATTCAATAACCAACTATAGACTCCTACCAGAAAAAAAAAAGGATAAACATAATCATTACAACTTTTGAAAGTAATATGATCTGAAAATTAACACGAAAAAACAATGGGATGGGTGATATTTTTAATATGTAATTTGTAAGAATAGGGTTAAATAATCAATAATGTTGTTTTGGATATGGTTCTTTTGTGTCAGGCAAATGAAGGTGGCTTAAAACATAGGGAACGTAGTTTTACATATTAGATTGTAACTCCTTAATAAAATATTCCCTAAATTATATAAATAATCATAATAATATCTAAATAATATTCTATTTATATAATTTCCTATTTTTGTACATACATTTTCTTATAAATTTTTTTGGCAAAAATGAAAAAGTAGACATTTTTTTTCAAGAGTTTAGATTTAATTAATTGTTATTGTAAAACTTGTTACACTATTAGTGAATGACAAAATGTTACATCATTAAAAAATAAGTAACTAATGTTATGTTTGGAATCAATTTTTCTAGAATTTAATTCATTTCAATAGAAATTATTTCAAGCCATTTGCAAATGAATTTTTTTTTATTTGAAACGTATTAAAAAATGTATGAAATTTAATTAAAAAGTATATTTTAATAATATCATGATACATAAATGTTAGAATGATGGTAAAATTATTAATATAATATGTGTTTCATGTCAAATGAAATAAATTCTAATAAAATACTTGATAAATTTGATGGATTTCATAATAATATAAATGTAATTAAAATATAAATCATAAATGAAATAAAATAAATTCTTCTATAATTTAAATCCAAACACCATTAAAAAGAAACTCATTTAAAAATAAAATCTTGTTTTTAGACATTCTAAACAAGGAATAAGAGTCTTTATAACAATAAGAAAGTTTTGATAATTTTTTAATGATGTAATAATATATAAATGAATGATATTATAAAATCGATTTATATTGACAGTAAATTAAATTAAATTATTTTCAATATGTTCATCTGTTAGATAAGCACATTATTTATTTGATCATTGTGCTAATAAAACATTATATTTAAGAAAAATAACAATATTTTTGTTTGTTAAAAAATTAAATGTACAAAAAAATTGTTAAGAGAGGGGCTGTATTTCACCTTCCCCTCCCAATTTGTGTTGGTATGGGTTAAATTAATGGGCCGCGAATGTTTAAAGTTCAAACGCGGGTAGGCCCCCAAAATACGTGTTTTTCCCGCCTGACTCAAAACTAGGCGGTCGGCTCTTTTTTAAGGTTTTGGATTCATTCCATTGAATAATTTGCTCGTCCCTCTCATTTCCTCTTCCTCCTTCTTCTGCCCCGAACAGGAGATTCCCATATGATCTGAAGCTTCATCTTGCCAGGTCTGTAGCACTATCCATTAAAGTGCAATTTCTATTATGTTACGTATGCTTCTATTTTTCATAACTTATCGCTGCATCAAGCTATCCATGTTAGTGACTATGAGTTTCACTTTTACCTTTCCTACAAGTCTGCATACATAGGGTTTCGTTTGCTTTCCAAGTAGAAGCATGGTTATCGTTGGTCAAATATATATGAATGGAAGAATTTAAAGCATTTATTCATCTGTTTAAACTGACCTGAGTGAGTATTTTTTTTTTCATTTCAAAACACCAGAGACTTGGTTTCTTCAAGATAATTCCTCTCCTCAAATTGAATTCATGGTGAGTGGGGATAATTTTAGTGATGGGGTTTTAAAAAGTCGTCCTGCTCTTGGGGATTTGACTAATCAGCCTGGAAAGAGGGGCTATTCATCGATCTCGGCCGATTCGACTTATCAATCTCGACATGGATTTCAAGGCGATGATGGGGATTCACAGTTCTCGAAGCAAGTTTGTTTGGGAGTAGAGAATTTAGTCAAAGAGAAATGCAATTCAAAGTTTGGAATTAACTCAAATCACAAGGTTTTGTCTCTCCGAAAGGACAAACAGGCTTCTGGACAGTTGCCTGTTTGCGGTGGTGTAGATAGCTCAAGGCAGAGTGTCTCCTCTGATAACTTAAACCAGCAGAATCATCAAAAGGAGAGGTACAATTTGTTGAATGGCAGTGTTCAAATTGTAAGGGGAAACTCACGAAATGTGATGGAAGTTGATGATAAGGCAAGGCATAGTGGCTCGTCCAGTGTTTCAGTACCTACAAGCTCACGAACTTTCACCGTAAATTCTTATGGATTTGGAGGGAGACTCACTTCTAGCGTTTCACAAGGTAGACCACTAAGTGAAGAATTGGCCACTCACGCCTGTGAGAATGATGCTAGGGACCTGCATGCTGGTAAATTGGCATCATCTAAATGCGGAGGAATTGAATGGTCATCTCTTTCCGGGTCACATGATTCTGAATTTCCAGTATTGGAAAGATGTGGGGGACTTAAAGGTGATGGTGGTGCAAATTTAGTTGCTGGTGAGGACCTTCTTAAAGCTTGCTCTTGTGCTTTTTGTTCCAAAGGTAATTAAAATTTCTCTGTTCAGTTTGTGGTCTTCTTAAACTTGCGCAATTGAAATCTATATTTCATTTTAGTATCTAAATCGGGTGTTATTGATTCATCACTAGCTGCTTACATCTGGTCGGATGTACATTACCAGGATATTAAGGGCAGGCTAGCTGGTAAGTTTTTAACGGGATTTATAACTTCTCTTGTGTTCGGGCACTTATGCACTACATTCACCGACCAGTCTTTTTTAGTATTATATGGTTTCTTTCATCCTTTCTCTAACCGTTCTTGTTGGTTAGCACTGAAGAAGAGTCAAAAAGAAGCAAGCATGCTGGTTCAGAAAATTTCTGGAGGTAAGGAAACTGTCATACAAGGCCAAGGAGACTCCAACGAGTTATCAAAGATGGAATCATATCTCATGGACCGGTGGAGGTCACTCTTTGTTTACATGGAGAACACACTTGCTCATGAAAGTAGCCAGCATGTGAGTTTTAGAGCTATTACTGAGGTTAACTTCCATTTATGAATGAATTTGCCTATGACAGTTTTGTTTCGCATAAGATCTATTTTCTATTGCGAAGAGTGGCGCACTCTGGTTAAATTTAAATGAACAATCTAGGAATATCTTGTGAAATTTGGATGATGCAAACAAGTTTACTAAAACTAGAGTTTACCTTGATGCATTCAAGTCTTGAATTCACTACAGTAGGAAAGTATATAATTACATGGACACTGTCTATCTCTAATATTGGCAATTTTTTTTTTCTGAATAGTAATTGTTATTATTATTTAGCTATATTTTTTTAAGTTTGAATTCTCTAATCTGTAACATGGTTCGTACCTATTTTCGTGTGTTGAACGTAACGTTATGATTTTAGGCATCAAATTTTGACGCACTAAAAGATTTGAGGGAAAGCTGCAAGAATGATCTTGAGACGTTTGACAAGGATCGTTCTGACAACTATTAGTCATCCAATGCATCTCGTGATTGATTCTACCCAAAAAAATGCTTCTTGTGATTGGAAGATTGCTTTGTCGTTCAAGACTCAACCGTGCTAATATACTGTGGCATCTATAGAGTACTTGGATGCAGGAAATATAGTTTGAGACATTTATCGCATCAGCTATTGATTCTAGCATGAACAAAGTCTGCCTGCCTTGCAGGATGATTTTATTGTATGTATCCAAAGGAAATGCTGGATCATTGATTCATTATTGTGCTTTCTGTTAATGCAATTGTGCTTTTCCTTCTCTATCATTTTTCATTATTATTTTGTCCCAAGTTATTTTGTTACATTTACAATAGTGCGTATTGTGGCTTTACTTAATATTTGTACAGTAGTAGTTGGAGATGCTTTTATATTTCCTAATTTTAGGTATACATAGTACATGTTACCTTGATTGTGGATTCAGAATGACTTGAAAAGGTTTAACAATGAATTCTTTCAAACAGAATGATGAAGTCGTTGGCCTTTTTAATTTTTCTTTTATCAAGATAGGAAGGATTCATTGTTATACATTCCAAATTATACTTATGTCAGTGTAAAATTGTATGATGGGCTACTTTATTATTACGCTTAACCCATACTGTTTTTTTTTTTTTTTTCGGTTTGGTCCCTAACTCATGCTTGAATACTACATCTGCTTTTACTTTCTTTGTTTTTTGGGCCATACTCTGTTTTAATGGCCCGAGTGCGGCGAGCCGCATTGTTGCAAGCCCTTTGAGGCTCTAATCCAACTATCCCAGTTAAGTCCTGGCGTATGGCTTTTCTGTTTCTAGGTTGATCCAGAGCTGTCTGATATTTTATCATTATCCCAGTCAGCCGTAAGGAAGAGCAAGTCATTAACTGTGAGCACATATTGTCTCCAAAAGCTATCTATGTGGAACATTAGTTAATTCATCTTGGAAATT
>JANHAO010028325.1:0-10640 GCA_026873985.1 Saraca asoca
TGATTGAATGAATTAACTTCTCACCATGGACTTTATCTTAATTATGCATAAATCATAAATATGATCATAATATGCATTCTAAGATAAATATTCACCCTTTATTATCCAAATCCACAGCTCGCTTAGTCATAGATGCAATAGAGCCTAATCAAATTGACTTTAGGGCACCTATATTCGACTAACACTAAATGCTTGAAAGGAAAAGCTTAAAATAGTGGCCATGTTCAAATAAAAAGTGAAGACTGAAGGAAGGAAAATTAGCATACACAAATGAGTGTGAAAGAAATCAGGAGTAATCTAAGCAAGTAAAGGCAAAATGAAAGGGAAGGTTCCTTTTAAGGGTCTCGAAAAAGCATGAATAAATAGCTTTGATTACTTAGAGATGTAGCTACCATCATTGCTCATGGAAAATCATACAAAACTATCAAAAAGACATTCCACATGTCACGAAATAGCTTAAAGGTCACAAGTTAAAGATGGTTAGGCATCAACACCAAAGGCAGTCGAGCGTTTAAGTTGACACTATGGAGGCATACTTTGGTTCAATCATATTTTCAATTTAAAATTTCTAGATGCTTTGAAATCGTAACTTGAAGTAAAGCAATCAAACCAAACTAGGGTGGCCTTTGCTAGCCACTTTTTGCAAAAATGGCCTAAGCAAGTAAACCATACCTTGAAAGTCAAAACTTATTGGGCAAAAGATGATAATTGAACAATTAGCAAACAAGGTCAAGGTAAACATGTGCCGAAAACCTGGAAGGCAATTATTTAGCAGTCATCTCATCACTTCTTAGTTGTTTTGTTTTTCAGTTTTCTACCTTTTTTTTGTTTTTATCTTTTTGGAACATGTGTCTATTGTTATATGAGTTAGTTTTTAGGAGCAATTATTGAAAGAAATTGCTTATGGTTCTTATAAATAGGGCAATAGCAGACTGAAAAAAGGATCATCTTTTGCAATTCAAACACAAACAATTTATCCAAACACGCTCTGTGTTATGTAGCTCTCTGCTACCAAGTTCAATGCTCTGCTGACCCATATAGCTTTTTAAAAATCTTTCATCACTCTCATGCCTATAATTTCATATGTCATTCTGTACCTTTTTTTATTTAATTCACAACGATTTGGAGTGAAACTTTTTCTTTTTGGTGTGTGCATCCATATTTCTTCACATAGATTCTACAAAAGATCAAAATTTTACCTATTTTTTGTAGGAAATCTATCTTGAAGTTAAAACTTTCCGGTCTATGAAATGTGATCCGAAACAAATGTATAAATGAAAGTTTTATCTTAAAATGCATAAAAATCAATTGAAATATATATCCTAAAAATATAATGATAAATAAGTTATAATATGAATATAAAGTTATTAACACATCCAGATGAAATTAATTTTAAATATTAAATATTGTCAAATATGAATCAATTTTAGAGTTTAGTATCCAAAATTTTTACATAAAACATGATTTACAAAATGAATTGAATTACCTAAATGTAAATATTTAACATGATATCATTTTTGTAAACTAATTGTCATAGTTTTTTTTAATGGTTCCATACACATTTAAGAGTTTATTCCATCGAAGGTATCATTTCTCTTGTCTGAGAGGAGAGAAGAAAAGGGGTAATGGGCCAGGCGATTCGGTTGGGCCATGAGCGACCCATTATCCACATTTTTAAAAAAAAAAAATACACATGAATTCATCAATGAATTAAAAAAAAAATCCAAGAAAATGACTCTTTAAAAATGCAATTTGGTCTGAAGACATAAACATGCCACACATTATAATTTGAGAAAAAAAACAAGAAACAGAAAAACCTCGTGCAAATATAAAGTGTACAATATATTATTTGGAATCTAAAATAGAAAAAAAAAATATCTTGAAAAGTTCATTAGTAACGTGACATTAAGAAAAAGGGACATTGAGTACTACCTGTAATGCAATATTGTACCATTCTCATTTTTTTAATTCTGACATTTTCTTTTGTAATAATATTAATATTGACTTTAATTTGTTTCGGCCATTTGCAAGTTTCAAAGAGAATTTTTTAATTGCCATAGACTTGACTTGAAAAACAAATGGTAAGAAAGAAGACTTAGGATTTCGCGAAAGAAAAACCATATTTTATATAATATTTATATATATATATATAATATGGTCAACTATTAATATTCCCGGTCCAGTTATATGTTCGTTCACAGCCAGACATTCACTAAAGTCTGATAAGGTGAGTCTTATTGTATTTATATTTATATCAGAATCGACAAAACATATATGCTAGCCTTGGAACTTCACCATTTCTGATTTATATTATTCTATTTTTATAGTTTTTCTATTCATTATATATTAAGATATAAAAATATTATATTAATCAAAGTATAACTATAATAAACAATAAAAATATCTAATATTGAAAATATATATAGATTTAAAATGTATCTGTTAACTTAGCCTCAAAGCACTTATTACAGAAAGACACTATTTGTCTTTCACTTATGAAAACTGCATTTTGGTGAAAATTGGGTCCAAACTTGAAAGGGGGCTAAATATGGAGCGTGATCCCCTGCATTTTTTATAAATACTTCTTTGTTACTGAAATTCACATCTTTTATGTTGAGATTTATAAATAAATTCTATGTATGTTCTTTATAAATTGACACTGAACTTGAAGACGATAAAAATTAAAAATTAGGCCTTTGAATTATGTTCAATTGATGATTTTAATCCCAAAATGTAATGCTAAGTCAATTTCTACCTTTTTTTTTTTTCCCCTTAAAACCATATCAAATATGGATTTTGTCTTTAAGAGTATGTTTGGTACATAGAATATTTTATTTCCAGAAATATTTTATTCCTGTGAAAGTGAGATTTTCAGGAATATTTCTTTCCCACCCTCATAGGTGGGAATAAAATTTTTAACTTTCCTTAATAAATTTTATTCCTGGGCATCTTTTATACTTGGGAATGATTTTTTATCTCTTGTATCAAACATGGAAAACTTTTATTCCCACCTCACTTTTCCAGGAATAAAAAAATATAATTGATACCAAATACAACCTAAGGATGATACGAGTTGAGCTTTGAATCAGCACGGCTCGTTTTCAAAACTCAACTTGTATTTAAATAAATTAAAATTTTTTGTTTAGATTTAGTTTGAAGATTTGATTTGATGACTTATTTGATCTATTCAATTGAATCAAAATTTTAAACAAGTAAATTTGAATCAAATATGAACCAAACTTAACTCATTTAACACATTTAATCTAAAATCATATAAAAATTTTATTTAAATACATTACATTATATATATTATATTATATTTAATATCAAAATTTATTTTATACATATTATTAAAAAATATTTATAAATATAATTTTTTAATAAGTTGATTTATAAATCAAATGAGTACCAATGATAAATTAAGTTTGACTTATTTAACAAATGAATCAATTTTTCAAGTTTAAGTTTAACTTATTTGATTTATGAATCCAACTAATTAAGCCAATTTTAAGTTGAATCACAAGTAATTTATAAGTTGACTTAGTTTACTTATAGCCCTATTTTTCTATAACTTTTTTATTATATTTTGATGCATATTTGAGAAAATTCACATAAATAAATATTTTTATGAGTTTTTTTAAAAAAATATTCATACTTTCACAAAATATCATTAAAAGTTGTAATTTTGATAAAATAGGAAATGATGGAGTTATACTTTTATGTACTTGTCATACAAAAAATTTATATATATTTATAATTTTTTATATATAAAATTTTATAAAAAAATTAAATTTTTATGACTTGATAAAAGTTTATAAAATTCTCGAATACGTTGAAAGTATAACCCGATGAATTAGTTTCTATGTGCATAAACTGACACATGGTTCCTTCACACGCTTTCAAGTGTACATGCAGGTTTTCAAAAATGAAATTAAAATTATTAATGTAATTATAATTGCTTTGTAAGAAGAGAAGCCATGATAAAAGGTGGCCATGCTTTCCCTCACTCTTAGAATGATTCAAAGTGACTTATATATAATTGGTTGATAAAATTCATTTACCCTTTATTTAGATAATGGAAAGAAAATTGGAGGCAAGGAAATTTAAAATTTAAAATTTTATTTATTTATTTTGGATGAAAAATATAAAAAAAAAATTAACAATAAAATATGTGGTTGTTATTTTGTTATTTTCTCCTACTCAGAAGATTTCAAATTTTTCTTTCACATTTTCTTTTTTAATTAATTTTTAAAATTTTCTTTCCACACTTTCTACCAATTTTTTACTCATTCAAACATAGGGTGAGTGTTACCCTAAAAATGTGGTGGATTATATGCATCTTTAGCCATACAAATTATATCCACAACCACAAACTCCTATCCTTAATTAGCAAGTGTAACTTTGGCAGATGAATCTTGCTCTATATAAACGGATATCCCTTTGGAGAAATAATCTTCAACATTATTCATATTACTTCCTATTTTCTTTGACTTGATTACATTAGTGACGAGAAGAAATGGCTTTTAGAGGAGTGGTAATTTTAGTGCTTCTTTATCTTCTTTCATTTTAGATATATATATCCTGAAACATATCAAATGAGAATATTATTTTTATATGAAAATAAAAGAAATAAATTATAATTATTAGATTTTATATTAATGATGAAAATTAAAATATAAAATTATGTGGCATGTCAATCAATGTAAAATATAATGATATAATGATATAAAAGCGTATAAAAGAATTGCTTAATGTAAAATATGAAAATAAAAGAAATAAATTATAATTATTAGATTTTATATTAATGATTTTTTTTTGTTTAATTTGCAAAATGCAGAGGAATTTGAAATCAGTGCTGACTAAATTGGGAGGAGGAAACCAATCATTTGCTACCTGCACCATTCCAAAAATGAAGACCACGTCGCCAACCATTGATGCTGCCCGTGCTCATCAACATTCCAATTCCCACTGGTAACCATGCATCACATAATGCAAATTGACAGAGTTCTAATTAAATATATATATATTTTGTGTGAGAGAATATATTAGAGTTCTAATTAAAAAAATATATTTTAAAATTTTTGACTTCAATTATACAAATTACTTTCTATTATTTTGTGGTTTAATTTTTATTAAAATTATATATTTGATTGTGATTGATTTGTAGGATTAACAATCTGAAAAAGGCAGAGTATGCACCGATAGCTATTGTAGGAGGAATGGTATTGGTAGCTGTGGCAATAGCAACACACACTGCAAAACAACAACTTGTGCATTCCCCAACAGTTCATGTGAACAAGAAGAAAAGAGAATCCATGCCGGAGGTAGAAAATCCCGATCAAACCCTCGCCTCCGCCAGCAAATTCGTCGACAAGTCCTTCCTCAGGAACCTCGCTCACATCCAAGAAAACAAAACCACACTTCATGATTCCACCCACCCCAATCCTTTCACCCGGTGAGTTAAAATTAACGTACAATATATAAATATATAAAATTATGATACTTTTTTAATATAATTTTGTTTATAAATAAAAATAATTAAAATATATTTTCTATTCTCTATCTTTTATTTAAATTAATTTTATTTTTTAAAATTTATATAATGTCAGTCACCTTATAAAATGGATTATTTTTTATATGAAAAAAATCTTTCATGAACTAACATGTTATTGATTAGTTTAATGCAAGTTCTTAGTTGGATTAAAACTTTACTTTCTTCAAGTCTTTTTAGTCACAAATTTAAATTTCTATTTTTTGTATCAAATTTTCGGATTTAAAATGAAAATGATGGTAAATTTAAATTCTTTTTATATAGTAAGACAACTTAGGAAGACCAAGTTTTAATTTAGCCAACATGTTTTAATCCTGGTTAGCAGATCATTGGTTCATTACATTTTTTTCCTCTTACAAATGAGTTATTTGGTTAGTAGAAGGTTATGTAAAAAGTGCTAGAAGTAGCATATAAGTATATTATTTGATTTATCACTAATTTATAAAATGAAGAAATAAAAATTTATAAAATTTATTTTTGATAAAATATGATAAATTATTTATCTATTAAGAAAAATTTTCTATAAAAATTTTTAATTTTCATTATTAATAAAATAATTTTAAATATTTTTTAAAAAATTTATAATTCCTATAAAATTTAATTTCTTATATAAACTTACTTCTTGTGTGAATCAAATGAACTTAAAACATATATCTAATATTGCTTTAATTTTTAAAGTTATCGTATAAAATTGAATCAAATAAAAGTTATAGGATAAAATTGAAATTTAAGTAAAATTTAAATAGTAAGAAATATATTTTGTTAAAAATTATGTTTAAATATTTTTATTCTGAAATTATATCATTAAAATTGCAGTCCTCGAACCATTGAGAGTTTGAAGACGGCGGGGGTTGAACCCAGCAGGCATTGATCCATTGGCTGTTTGATTTTTGCTTATTCGGAAGATGGTGGCATTATGGTAAATGACATGTGATGATATCATTTTGTAAATAAAAAAAGTTGTTTTTATTTTTGGTTATGTTTTTGTAAATAATAATAATAATAACGTTTGATAATCCCCGCCAATGCTCTTCAAATGGTTGAGAGTGGAATAAGGACGAGGGTATTCCTTTTATTTTTTTTTTTCAAGATATTTGTTGTATGAATGTTATATATTCAATTAATGAAGCCACCACCTTAATTGTAGTAGCTTTTTTTCTTGCATTTTTAAATTGAAGAAAACGTATTAAGTAAAAAAAAATTGAAGAAAACTAATCAGTACTTACAACAAAATAACAATAGTTAGGTTTACCAAAAAGAAAAAAACATTAGTTAGTCCCATATTTTTCATGAATACATGTAGGGGTATGAGTTTTGTTATTCTCATGTGTTATCTCATTTTTATTTTTTTCATTTTCTCACTCTAAAATTGAATACTATTATAATCTTTACATTCTTTATTAAAGAGTGTAGTATTTTTATATCCACTTCTAAATATGATTTAGATTTATTTTTTTTCAGGAATTATGAATATAATATAATACTTAGTAAATAAAGTAAAAAAAAAAAAGGAACTTTGAAGACTGAAAACATAACATTTTTCTTGAAGATGGTGTCTCCACTCTTGTTAAGATGCTACAATTTCAAGAAAAAAAAAATTCTTCTAGAAAATAGTTTAATATATTGTGACCGAAGTTTAATATATTGTAACCAATTCGGCTTTTCTTAATAGATTAAGACAAACAACAAACAAAAAATATTTAGTTACAATTGTTAAGTGAGAAAAACTCATTGATCAATTCCTGACCTTGAATCCCAATTTATCCGAAAGTTTTGTAATATACCGGTGTTATTATTATTATTATTATTATTATTATTATTTACCTTAGCCCCTATTATTTTTTTAAATAGGTTATTTATGTTTTGATAATAATAAATAATTTTGGATAAACTTATCTTATTTATTTTCAATTGATCAATATTTGACGGCTATGGTTTAATTGATGAAGATTTAATTTAGACCTTGTTTTAATCAAAATATAAAGGTATAAATTTATAAAAATTTAGCTTAAATTTTACGATCATTTTTGAAAGATCTGCTTCATGAGTTTATTTAAAAAACTTTTGAGAAATTTCATAAAAAATATTTCAATATATTTTTAAATAATTTATCAAATTCTTTAAACTTGAAAATTTGCTTTCGGATTGAAATATAAAATTTGAAATAGTTTTACAATATATTTACAAAATTTATTTTTTTAAACTTTAACCCTACGATTTGAATCGATAATTTTGAACTACGCTCGCGATCATGATTGCAACTGCAAGGCAAATGCTAAAGAATTTCCAAAATCTTGCAATTTGAATCAGACTTTCAAATAGTTTTTGCAATTCTAATTGCAAGTTTCTCAGATGTGCTAGAAAGTTTACAATTTAAGGCAATTTAAATCAAGTTTTACATTATATTTTTACAATTTGATTCATAAAGCTTTAAATTGACTATTCGCGATTCTGATTATGAGTCTGATTGCAATCCAAATCTTAAATTTGCTATCATGATTGCAATTCTAATTGTATAAGGTAATTTTTGAAATAAAGGTCATGTACTATTCTTACTTGCTATAAATACTCATTTCATACACTTCTTAATTGCAAGACCCTAATATCCAAGAGCCAAACATTCACCATTTCACTTGTGCTTCAATTCCTTACTTAATTTCTTCAATCTGAGTTAGATGCGAGTGAATCTATACCTATAATGCTTCAATTTGTAATATAAGTTGTTGAGTTCTTTCAATTTCTATCATTTCTACTTAAACATTTTTGGTTATTCTAGGATTAGCCAACCTTAAGTTAAAAAGAGTGGATAAACTCTTTACTTTTTTTCTTTGAGTGGGTTTCTCAAAGGATTTTTCAATTATGGTTAAACAATCGATGTAAAGGTTTCTCCTTGTACTAGTGTTAAACTTAGAAGGATTATTGGCTTCTTCAAGTGCCCAGTTTAAACTTGAAGAGATAGAGGAACTGAACTTGTTTCAAGTTTAAAAAGCAAATGTATATCTTGTAACGGATCTTCAAGGAAGAATCACTATAAAAATCTTGTATTTGATTCCTTTTTCCCTACTCTCTTTATTTTCCAGTAATTTATATTGTGTTATTTATCTTGTTCTTGTTGATGTTAAGAATTTGGCATGCTCTATTTTTATTGTTAAAATTTATTGAATATTTTATGCTTATTTGTGCTTTACCTATGTGTGGTTAAATGAGTTCCTTCACAAGTGCTTTGATTTATTATATCTTATATGAAAACATATTCAATAAACTATTTTGGGTTTGTTTTAATTAAAATCATCCCTTAACTTTTCAAAATCAAGAAATTTTCAAAGAAAATTTTGAAAATTGTAAAAGTTTTGAAAACACCAAATTCACTCCCTTTTGGGTACAGATTGCCTAGTCCTATAATTGGTACTAGAGCTACGTGCTTTTTAATATTTCAAAATCTCTAATGTTTAAATGTATTGATATTTATAAACCTTCATTCTTTGATTGTTCTTTTTTTAAGGTTTGAAAAGAAAAAAGAGAGTACTTTTTATAAGCTTTACATTTATATTTATAAAATATCATTGAGAATGGTTTTACCTTCAAACCAAGAAATGAATGAGATGATGATTATAAAAGGAATTTTGTTTTGAACATTAAAGTTATAAAAATTTTGTATGGTAGTTTGAATAACGATACTTATACCAAAATTTCTAAATGCTCTCTAGTGCTAAAAAAATTTGGAACACTTTTAGTGTTTTTTTATCTTAATAACATTATTTCTATTGATAAAAGCGTTTGTGTTAAGCGTAAAAAGGAAAAAGAAAGGAAATAGATGAAGATATTATCAGTGGAAATCTTTAAAAGGATTTGCAAGAGTGTCAAGTGTTTCATGCCTTCTAATGAAGAATTTCTAGAGAAAGGAAAGGACGATTTCAAAGAAGAGTCAATTAAGCTTCAAATAGAAGAATCAAGCTTTGTGATTTAAAAGGGCTTAGAGTTATATAATTATAATCCTAATACTAGTCCTTATTATGATGACTTGCATATTCTTAATGAATTGTATAATGATAAAATATCAATAGTATTTAATTGTTCAACTTCTCGTGACTTCCAAATAAAAAAAAATTCATCCTAAGAGGATATTAAACACTTAACTAGTACACTTTTCAAGTCTTTGAGAGAAGATATATATTTTACTCTTGAAAATCTAGAAAACCTCTTAGCAAATTTGAATCAAAGTGTAGTTTTTACAAAGTGACAAAGTTTTCTAAATATGTTTTTCAAGAAAAATCAACTTAGTATAAGAATTCAATTATTTGCAATTATTATGGTTTTCAAGGTTATATTTCTCACTTGTGCCCTCTTAGAAGAAAATCTTGTGTGAGAAAAAAGGAAATTTAGGTTTCTAAAGTATTTAAAAGTTTAAGTGTTAACATTGAAGAACCTAAAATGAAATAGGTATCACAAAGTTCTCTTAGTACTTTAATTATGCAGAATTTTTTTTGCAAAGGTGGATAGCTTGATCAAGAAAAAAAGAACCCAAAATAAAAGTTTAAGTGCTAACATTGAAGGACCCAAAATGAAATGGGTGCCAAAAAGTTCTTTTAGTACTTTAATTATGCAAAAAAATTCTTGCAAAGATTAACAGTTTAGATAAGAAAAGAAGAAGTATTTAGTAAGAGTTTCTCCAAACAAAGAGGTAGAAAATGAAGGATTGATACAACAAAGTTTCTCAAATACACATTGATGAGGTGCCAAAGTTCAAATTTGTAAAAAATAAACTATGGGTAAGAAAGAGTCATCAATTTATTATAAAGGATAAGACATCAAATTTTCAAACTTTTGCTCTTACTTTATTTAATATTGATGCGAGTGTCAAGACGCATTGAATTAGTAATTTATAATACCGGATTACTCTATTCTACTTGTAGTATAGAGCAACACCGGGTCGAATCCAAAGATCATTTGCGGATGTTATCAATCTAATTAGGAGATGCAATTTGGGGGGGGTTGGACAGAAACTAAGCTAAACTAATCCTAAGCTAAACTACACTAACATGCAACTACATGCAATGCAAAAATACAAACACAAAGCAACCAGCCAAAG
>JANHAO010028326.1:0-10636 GCA_026873985.1 Saraca asoca
CCACTTGGGCCTGATTGTATTCCGTTTGGGCCTGGTTTGTGGGGTTTTGACTATGTCTTGCTGATCTTCTGGTCTTTCGGTCTGCATGCCTATACTGGTCTGCTCCTTGTCTATTACAGAAGACAAGTGATTCTTAGTTTTCATTAAATTACTTAGTCATATAAAGAAACATCCAAGATTATTACAGAGGTATCAGCAGCCATTTAATAATCTTCACAAGCACTAACAGAAATTGCCAGTCCGCCACTTGTATCGTTTCTAATAAATTCTGTAGGAGGCTTGTTTTTGTCCCAGGTGTCACTGAATAACCTCAAGGAAGAGCTAATTATTTTGTCTTTAAGATAAGGAAAAAGATGCACAAAAGGAAGAGAATGATTTACTCAGTTTTCTCTATTATAGACATATCTGAGATCAAGAATTGTTCCACTATGACATGCATCGACAATGGCATGAAGTGTGAAATCCTCCTTGAGGGCCAAACTATGGTACAATTTATATCATTGTTGACAATCACACCTTCTATCATAAAACCAACAGGACAGATAGTTTTATCAAGTCCATCAGCCTCATTTTGTTTCCAATCTGATTATTCCGAACCATGTCCTGAGAAATAAAATACCAATGAATCTCCCGGTTGGCGGTCTGCCACAAGCCACTTTAAGGAATTCAATATGTTCTTTGTTGGAATAAAATTGTGATTCTTCTCTTCTGCATTTTAGTTTAAATTAGAACCAGATTATTCTGTGTTTTCTAGTATCTTTGTATGTTAACAATGAACAGACCGAAAAAAATTGAATTTGAAATAATAAATGAAACTTCATCTACAAAATTATAATCTAAGATACATCTAGTTCTTTTTGTTAGTAAATGAGATAGTTAAGTTATAGGCATAATTAAATAGATCAATGAGTCATGGGTATTTTGTGATTCTATTGTAACTCTAATTTTTTAATATAAATAGATGTATCTAACTCATTATAAAGTATGGCTTTACAATTTTCTTTCTTAACATGGTGTCTGGAGCCTCCTAAAAAGATCTAGATATCTTCTCTCTCTATTCTAGTCTAATAAACAAAACCTAACTTTCTTCTTCTTCTCCTCCTTCTTCTTTCCTTTCTTCTTTGATGTCATGAGCCACAGTGGTTTCAGTTTGACAGCAATCTTAGATTCCATTTTGGTGGAGAATATCTAGCATTTAGATTTAGATTTTTGGACTGTTGGTAGTTGTCTGATTTTGGTGTAAACATGTGTCCAAAGGAGTTTGGTGTGTTTTGGGTTTACATGATGATAGATTGGAGTTCCGCAAGTTTTTTTGGGAGGCGCATGTAGCACACGTGGGGGTTCTGCAATGACATGAGGCCCACATACAGAGGACAATGGCGGCACATCATATTTATCCTTACCTATCTTTTCATATCCTTTATTGCCTCGTTGAATTCTATTATTGTTCCTAAATTAGTTTCAAAGACACTTTCTTATGATGGATGGCATGCTACTATAGAGGAAGAAATGATGGCTTTTGAGGCAAATCAAACATAGAATGTTATGCCTTTGCCACATGGTAAACAATCTATTAAGTGCAAGTGGGTATTCATTGTGAAAGTTGATTTAGATGGTTTTATTGCTCAATTAAAAGCTTACTTAGTGGTCAAGGGCTATGCTCAAACTTATGACATAGATTATCCTAAAACTTTTTTTCTTGTGGCTAAAATCACTTCAAGTCATTATTTATCTCTTTTGCTACCTCTAAAAATTGGTTTTTTTTGCCATCTTGATGTTAAAAATACTTTTCTTCATGTTGATTTACTTGAGGAGGACTATTTGGAGCAACCACTTAGGTTTGTTGCTTAGGAGTAATATGGAAAAGTGTGCCCATTTAAAAAGTCTTTGTGCGGATTGAAACAATCTCCTTAGGCCTGATTTGAAAAATTTAGTGATGTGGTATTAGAATTTGGGATGAAGAAAAGTGATCATAATCATTCTGTGTTCTATAGACAATCAAATTCGGGTTGTATTCTTCTGACTATCTATGTGGATGATATTGTGATTACTGATAATGAAAGTTTGAAAATTTCAAAATTGAAAACTTTTCTTCAAACCAAATTTCAGACGAAGGACATAGGAGCACTTTGGGATCTAAGAGTGATAAATGCTTATTTGTAGGGTACCCTAAAGAAACAAGTGGTTACTACTTTTATGACCTTGTTGAGTAAAAGTTCTTTGTCTTAGCAAACACTACTTTATTGGAAAATGAGTTTATCCTTGAAAAGGCTAGTAAGAGTAAAGTAGAACTTTAAGAGGTCTAAAAATCACAAAATAACATAGATCATATGATTGAATGAGTCTAATTAAGTATCTTAAAGGGTTAAGATAAGTAATCAAACTTAAAGTACACCTATATTCTTGAGATCTAGTAGAGAACATTATAAATCTAAAAGATATAGTTTTCTCCTCACAAAAGATAATGGCATGACAATTGTTCAAGACAATGAACCTATTAGTTACCATGAAGCAATATCAGATATTATTGACGATCGATTTTGATAATTAGTTAATCAAGGATTTTGGAACCCAAACTGTTATATAAGACATGAAATATGAAGAATGGACGAGAGCAAGAAGAAGAAGAGTAAGATAAACACACACAGGATTTTATCATGATTCGGCTAAAGGCAGTATGGCCCCTACGTCCTTGGTGACTATATTTGCTTTGAAGTTGTTTCTCTACTTGATCTTACAATGCTCATAGTTTTCTCTCTATTTCAGTAGGGTTTCTACATGTATTATTCTATATCCTAGTTATAGTAATTCCCCCTCCTATTTATAGAGGAAGGGAATGTTATAAGTTATAATTTATCATTGTAAAATTATGATTACAACTGCATTAGACAATAAATGCTAGGCCTCAATTAATAAATGTTGGACAAATCATTACCGGACTTTGGAGGTTGACTTGCAAGTTAGAAGTGTGTTCAGATAGTCAATTAGACATTAGCTATTCCTAGTTACACTGGGGAAAGCTTGCTGTAGTCTTGGTCTATTGAAGGCTTCGAGCTCGCATTGCATATTCTGCTAACTGGCTTCAGCAATCTTGCTCCAGATTGGGCCACACTTTTTATCTTGATATGGTCCATTGGGCTTTTACTAGCTCATTTCACTTAGTCCATAAAATGCCCATAGCACTAACCCCTAACTCTCAGTTCACTTAGTGAGTCGGGAGTTATTTCTTATAGGCAGGGTCCCCCTATTTGTGGTGTGCGGTGTTGCCAAGTCCTTCATCTGTAACCTGTCATGTATTCAAAGTCTTTGCTCACGACCTATTGTGTGGTCATGTCAGGCTTTAACATTTAATCTTTCACTTCGTACTTCGCCATATTTTTTACTACACTTATTTTATAGTCGTTGGCATGGCAACCTTGCTTCGTACTGAATCACTCGATTAAGAACATTTGGACATTTTTTAGATTTTTCAGAAAGGTTGGATTAGTTTATATAAGGTGTGAAAAATTTCTCTTCTTTCGTAGAACAACCTGATGGGTGTCTCAGATGAGCCCCCTATATTCATGATAATGCAAATCCTTGGTAGAATTCTGATAGGCGTCTATAATCTGCTACAAGAGTTCCTCCTCAAGGATATTAGGAAGTTTTATTATGGGAAGCTTCCATGGGCAATCCTTCTTTGAGGATCCTAGAAAGTTTTGTTACCTTCTTTCACTACCTCTTCGTGGTTAAGCTGAATAAGGTAGCTCTTTACCTTTGTTCTTTGATTTCCTTGTATGGTGAGATAATCCGATCGATTTCTCTAGACGCCGGGAGCTGTCGGGCCAAGGGATGAGCTATTAGCTTTGTAGGAAGATAGGAGAGAGGAGCTAGAATGGCTTGGCTTGTTCATAGGCTATGGCTCATAAAAGGCTAGTTCTTCTTGCTTATTGTAGTTGTAGGCTTATTACAGTCTTTGTATTTTAAATTTTCTTGTATAAATTCACCTCGTTGAAAGAGGTTTTGTAATGAAAGTTATATTTTTCTGACACTGTGAGTGTGTAATTAGTTATCGAGTGTTGCAGAAGATAACATTCAGGCTTTTTCATAAATTAATTTTTGCATATCATATTTAATCAAATATGGAGTTAAGTGCCTAATTGGTGAAATTAATCTACTTTGTCTGATAACGGACTTGAACATTAAAATACTTTGGCCAATAATGAGTTTTTAGTTCACAAGAAAATCATGAGTAGTTGGTGGCATAAGTTCGATAATGCCTAGACTGTGCTTTAGTTAGAACAAGCTCACGAGTTATTAAATGAGCTCGAGCAGAAGTGAAGTCACATGTGCAGCAAGCGATTAGGTGTGCCCTAGGCAATTACATGCACCTGAGCTGAAGTGAGGTTGAATGCACAGTGGGCAATTAAGTGTGCATGCACTAGCATAAGGTTGCGAGGGCAATTAGGTGCGCCCGAGCTATCAATAGGTGATTAGGTGCACTTGAACTGAAGTGAGGTCAAATACACAATGGACGATTAGGTGTGCATGCATTGGCATGAGGTTGCGAGGGTAGTTAGGTGCACCCGAGCTGCTAGTAGGCAATTAAGTATGCTTGAACTAAAATGAGGTCGAATGAATAGTGGGTGATTAGGTGTACATGCACTGGCATGAGGTTGTAAGGGTGATTAGGTGTGCCCGAGCTGTCAATAAGCAATTAGGTGCATCAGAACTGAAGTGAGGTCGAATGCACAATGGACGATTAGGTGCACACGCACTAGCATGAGGTTATGAGGGCAATTAGGTGTACTTGATCTATTAGTAGGCAATTAGGTGTGCTTGAGTCGAAGCGAGGTCAAATACATAGTAGGTGATTAGGTACTCATGCACTAGTATGAGGTCGCAAAGGTGATTAGGTGAGCTTGAGCTATCAGTAGGCAACTAGGTATAGCTAATCTAGAGTGTGATCGAATGCATAGTGTGCAATTAGGTGCACATGCACTAGCATGAGGTCGTGAAGGTGATTAGGTGCACCTGAGCTATTAGTAGGTGATTAGGTGTGTCTAAACTGAAGTGAGGTTGAATGTGCAGTGGGCAATTAGGTACTCTTACACTACCTTTTAGAGTGGTGAGGTCGCAAGTGAGTTCATAGCTTGCTCTGGACCAGAAGGATCCTCAGCTCGTTCTCCTTTCCTACATCATCCTTTAATAGTCAAGCTCAAAGAGCTTGGAGAGATAGCTGAAGCATACTTTTTTTCAAAGGGATGCCATGTGCTGGCGCCGTCTCATAGTAACCATGCCACTCATCCTCTTGAAAATTCATAGCGATCAACATCCAACACCTTGGTGCTGGATTTAAGTTCCCAGTTGCCCTTTCCATAATTAATTTTTTCATTGAGTTAAAACTTTCCCCCATCTAGCTGACTCTAAACACATATTCGAGTCTAATTTCTTTAGCCCTTGTTTATTTGAGAAATGGCCTTCCACCCCCTCGGCTAAGGTCTTTAGCCACCTCTATAGCATTAAGAGTATTGGATGGTGAGAAGGTATTTATTATCTTTTGACCCCGTTCATCTAAATATAAGAAAATTCTGCCTCAAGGGGACGCCAAGGGGAAATCCAATGTAAGGTGTTACAAGACTCGTTGGTTTTATGTCTCTTGCCCATCCTTGCATTGTCTTCAAAATTTTAGTTTTGTTTTGAATCTTGGTAAACGAGTTGAGAGCATATAGGCTGATTTCATTTCTTGCTTTATTTTAAGTTAATTTTTGTCATGCTTTTTACAAATCGAGCTAGGAAAGAGAGGCTGGAGTTGAGAAAAGAGGAGACCATAGTGCTTGATCAATTTATTGCCTCTGAAGATTTTCAGAATGATATGAAATTTGACAAAGAGATTTTATGGACGCATGGGCTCTCTTCTACCCTTGGTACCGAGCTTCTTAATAGCTCGCTTGACATCGGGGCATGAGGTGTTAAAGAGATCACTCCAGCGGACTTTTGGGAGCAAAGTGATATAGGGAGAGTTAATCTCATCATGCTTCCTCCTTTAGTGAGGTTAAGGCATGCCGCCACTCCAGCTTCTGCTCAAGTTGGTCATCCTTCCTCCTCTGCTGTCGCTCCAGCTACTGTTCATGCTGACTGCCATTCCTTCTCTGTTACTGCTCCAGCTTCTGCTCACGTTGGCTGCCCTTCCTCCTTGGTGATCGTGGAGGAGACCTTACTTGCCCTAGTCCCTATTTTGCAATTGGAGCCACTTGAGGTCTAGAGAGGAACACCAAGGTCTTTGGATCATAAAGAAGAAGCTTTAGCTGAGCTTCCTCCCTAGAAACAAAAGACTGACAAAGGGAAAGGGATCGCCATTGGCTCAAAGGAGGAGTCCAAGGATGCTCCAGAAGACTTGTCTGAAGGCTTGGGACCTAAGACCTTGGCATTTTATGGCATTCTTAACAGAAACATGGACTAGATTCTAGGGATTCATATGATGTCTCTAGAGGATGAGGAGATATGGGGTAACACTTTGGCGGGTATACTAGCTGACCACTGCCTGTTAGTCAGTATTGCACTTTCACATTCTTCTTATTTTTTTAGCATGTGCCCTAACTCCTTGTGGTCTTTTTCAAGGGGGTACTGGAGACAATAATGCTGAGGAATGAGATCATAAGCTGAGAAGAAGAGGGAGGTAAGCTCGAGGACAACCTAGCAACAACGACCAATGAGGTAGCAGAGTAAAAAAGAGATTGAAGAGTGCTAATGCTACAAGGAGAAGGGCTAAAGAAACCTTGGCTCATGAGAGAGCTGGCTTAACCTTGGGACTTCACAGGGCTCATGATGAATTGAGACAAAGGAAAGAGGAGATAGTAGTTTTGGCGAAGGGAAATGAGGTCCTTGAGAGGCAGACACAGGCTGCTTGGGAGAGGTGGCTCATGCTGAGGAGAAGGTGGCATGAGCTGAAAAGGAGTTTAAGCGAGCTATTGAAAGGGTCGCTTGGGCTGAGGAAATGACCACTAGGGTCAAAGGGGAGATGTTAGCCATGGTTGCTCAGGTTGAAGAGGCTGCAATTTCTAATACCACTGATGGTTTTATGTACACCTTGTGGCAGAAGCATTTGGACTTCAACTTCTCGTTCTTTGGTGGAGAGATCAAGGCAATCATTTAGGGCTTCATAAGGAATGCAAAGATTGCCTCGACCCCGAGAGTGGAGGTTAGCGATGACGTCCCTCCTGTTTAGGATAATAACCAGATGGAAAGCGGCACAATGATTGAAGAAAGGACTACAGTGAGGCCAGAGGAATAGTTAACAGGGGATCTAACTACACTTGAGATTGACTCAGCTCGCCAGGATCCATCCAAGCCTCCAACCTTTTCTTAAATTGTGTTATCGTGCTTTTTGTCTTGCTTTTATTTTAAATACTATATATACATTTGACTAATGATCAAATGTAGTTGGAACATCATTGTAGATTTCTGTATGAACTACTTATCTATATTTGACTTCGTTGTTTGCTTTAATTAGTTTACTGTATAAGCTCTTTGGACATTTGGATGTCTTGCTAGCAAACAGTGACTTCGCGCTCAGATGTTAGGTCGATAAAAGGCATTTTAACCTTTAAAACGGTAGGCTAAACTGCCACCTTGAATGCTTGGTTTGCAATTTGCGAGCAATCATTGTGTCGACTTAAATAATCAATGGGTTGAACATAGAGAAGTTTGCAGATTGCAACTTGTTACACTTAATAGACCTTATTTTGTCAACATGAATCAACATCCATAACTTATCGAGACAACTAGGTGGGCTATTATCTAGATTTTAGCTCTTCGTTGGACATAAGTAAGGATTAATTTCACAAATTGTTCGCATCAAGCAGGGAGTACATTAAGGGATCCTTAGTAAACATAATTGAAAAATAATTATGGAGCTCTTTATTCAGATTTAAACAATAATACAAAATTGTGAGGCCAAGTTTGCTCTTATTGATAATATGGACAAAGATAATCTACATTCCATGCCTGAGAGAATTCAGCCCCATCTATGTTGGTCAAATGATATGATCCATTACCCAAATTCTTCTTTATTATGTACAAACCTTCCCAATTTGGACCCAAGGTTCATTCATTGGGTTTGCGAGCTCCAAGTAGGATAAGTCATAGTACGAGGTCACCCGGTCTATAGCTTCGAGTTTGAACCTTTCTATTATAATATCTTGCAATCCACTCTTGGTAAGTTATAACTCTGAGGCAAGCCGTGTCTCTTAGTTTTTCAATGAGGTCGAGACTTGCAATGAGCAGTTAATTATTTTCCTCTGGATTGAAAGTTACTCTTTGGTGTGAAGTTACTTTGTATTTCGCCAGTATCATTACTTTAGATCTGTAAACCATTGAGAAGGGAGTCTCTCCTATAGTGCTGCGAGCTGTGATTCTTTAGGCCTATAGTACTTTTGGTGACTCATCTACCCATGCTCCTTTCCTGGCCTCTAATTTTGTTTTCAAAATTTGCTTAATGATCTTGTTGATAGCCTTGACTTGCTTGTTGGCCTGAGAATGGTCTATTGCCAAGAAGCTCTTTTCAATCCCAAGGTCGTTACAGAAATTAATGAACTACTCACTAGTGAATTGAGTCCCATTGTCTATTACGATCTGCTTAGGAACATGGAATCAGCAAATGATATTGCTCCAAATGAATTTTTCAATCTTGGAAGAGGAAATTTCAACCAATTCTTTTGCTTTAGCCCACTTGGTAAAATAGTCGATGACAACCACCGCATACTTGCAATTTCCATGACCTGTAGGGAAAGGTCCAATTAGATCAATGCCCCATATCACAAAGGGCCAAAGGCTGACCATTTGTTAAAGACTGGCTGGAGGAGCTCAGGGAACTTTAGAGAACCTTTGACATTTATGACACTGTTTAACAAGGCTAATCACGTTCTTCTTCATGGTTGGCTAGAAGAAATCCTCCTGGAGTGCTTTTTGAGCTAGAGATAGCCCTCTACTGTGGTTTCTACAGTGCCCGGCATGAATATCTTTAAGGATGATGTCACATTAGGGTCGTTGATACATTTGAGGAATGGAGTTGAAAAGCCCCTTCTATAGAGCACGTTATCAATAATGTAGTACCTAGTAGCTCGAGCTCGCATAGGACATGCTTCTAATTTATTCTCTGAAAGCTCACCATCTTGTAAATATTTCATGAATAGGCTTATCCATGAGCTTTGGGCCACAACAGCTACTATTAGAACATGTTTTTGCTCGATGCTCGGTGATGGAAGAGTTTCCATCGGGATTGCACCTGAGAAATCTACATCCTCAATTGTAGCCAAGCGAGCTAATGCATCTGCATGCACATTTTGAGCTTATGGGACTTGACTAATCTTATACCTTTGGAAATTATTAAGTAGCTCCTGAACTTTTTGGAGGTAGGTAGCCATTTTCGATCCCTTTGTTGGTACTTGCCCTTTATGTGACAAACAATAAGTTGAGAGTCGCTAAAGATCCTTAAATTTTAAGCTTGTACCTTTCTTGCTGAACAAAGTTCTGTGAGCAGTGCCTCATATTTCGCTTCATTATTGGTGGCTTGAAATTCAAATCACAGCGCGCAGAGAATTTTATGTCCCTCTTTGCTGATTAACAATACTCCTGCCCCCATTTTTTGCTCGCAAGAGGACTCATCTATGAAAAGTTCCCACCATGGACCTTCCGGAGTCTCCACTTTGTTCTCTACTAGTCCAGTGAATTCTGCAATGAAGTCGACTAATGCCTGCCCCTTGATCGTTGGCCTTGGTTTGTATTAAATATCAAATTGGGCAAGCTCGATAGCCCACTTAAGCAAACATTCTGAGGTGTCTATCTTTTGCAAAGTTTGCCTCAGTGGGTACCAAGTGAACACCTTGATGGTATGCACCTGGAAGTAAGGCCACAGCTTCCAAGAAGTGATCATGAGACTATATACAAGTTTCTCCATAGGCGTGTAGTTCTCTTCGATGTTTATCAACCTTTTGCTCACATAATAAATTGGGAGTTAGACCTCATTTTCATCCTGGACAAGGGCTGTGCTGATAGCATGCTAGGACACTCCTAGGTAGGGAATGAGATTCTCACTTTCTTGTGATTTGGATAACAGTAAAGCTCGGCCCATATATTACTTCAAGTGTTGGAAGGGAATCTCGCACTCCTTAGTCCACTCGGATTGCTTAGCCTTCCTCGGAACATCAAAAAATAACTTGCATTTATCCATTGCCTTAGAGATAAATCTGCCAAGTGCAGTAACTCGACCAGTCAGACTTTGTACATCTTTAACCCCTATTGGGGATCTCATGTCAATGAGTACCTTGATTTTCTCTAGGTTTGCTTCAATCCCCTATTTTTTACCATAAACCTAAGAAATTTTCTTAAGGACACTTTGAATGCACACTCTAGGGGATTCAATTTCATTTGGTAACTTCTTAAAATTTGAAACATTTCTTCCAAGTCCCTCACGTGTTCCAGGACCTGTTTAGACTTCATGAGTATATCATCCACATAGATCTCCATAGTCTTTCCAATCTATTCTCTAAACATCATATTGACCAGCTGTTGGAAGTGTTGGTGTATGCCCTAGAAGCCAATCATAAGATGATTGTTTGCATACATTATATTACGTTTTAATGGCAATTCAATTATT
>JANHAO010028327.1:0-10635 GCA_026873985.1 Saraca asoca
CACAAAAGGCAGCAACATAGATAATCAAAAAAATAAATATAACAAAATTTTTTATCTAAATAAATATAACAAAAAAATTACAAAACAAAATATGAATCAAATTCAGCAGCAAAACACATATACAGCAGCAAAACAAGAAAGCATATACATTAAAACGAGCGAAGATCGGATGCTGAGAAGAGAACAAAATGCGAATTGTGACTGAAACCTCCAAAACACGAAGAAACAAATGAACAAATCGGTAAAAATTTCTAAAAAAGGGATTTTACCTTACTATGGCGCAAATGCAGCTTCAAACACCGAAGAAAACGGAGAAATCTCACCGGAGAGGATGACGCGACGAAGAACGGCTGCGGATGCTGTGAAGAACTTCGGCCGAATCTGTAGAAATGAAATTGGGGACGAGTTTAAGGGTTTCAAAAATTCCAACGAAAAATTTTCATTGGAATTCAATAAATAATTAAAATGCGCCGTTTTATTTAAGCGTATTTTGAATATTCCAACGATAATTCCAACGGAAATATCCATTGGAATAAAATAAATAATCAAAACGCACTACTTTATTTAAGAGTATTTCAAACTTTCCAACAGAATAGATCCGTTGGAATATTCCAATGGAGAAAATGTCCGTTGTAATATCTGTTGCAGTATTCCAACGGATTGTCCAACGGATATATTTTTCCATTGGAATAATCCAACAGAATAACACTCCGTTGTAATTTCTATTGAATTATTACAAAGGACTGTAAGTCCGTGGTAAAATCCATTGGAATATTCTAACAGAATAATTTTCGTTGAAAAATCTGTTGGAATATTCCGTTGAAAAATCCTGATTTTCTTGTAGTGTATAGCGATTACTATAGAACAGGTCATTGTAGCAGTTCAAAATATTTATAAATAGGATAATCATCTCATTTGTAGGGCATCCTATCACTATCTCACTCCTATCTAAAATTTTATGTAAGCTTTAGAAGCATTTTCGGAGTCTTTGCCTAAATTGTAAGTTTTCAAATTTTGTACTACAAATTTATGTTTTACATTTTGCAGTAGCATTGTATTGTAGTCTGTCTATGTTCCTATACTTCTTTCTAGCTTCTTTTACTTTCTTAGGGGCCTCTTCGGGTTCTAATATTAGATGCTGGGGGAAGTAAGGATGAAAATATAAATTGAAAATTATTGTTTCTTTCATAAAGCTTATGCTAATATTTGAACATGAAAATAATCTGGAAAATCAACAACATGTTGTAAAAACATGAGTTCGTAAAGGAGGGAAAGTTATGTATTTGAGTGAAGTTGAAGTACGGCATCTCCTATCACTCATGATCTCATGTTAAACAAAAGGTGGGGTTAAGTAATCCAAAGAAAGTATTCATGTTAAACTTTTAGCATTTAATTCATATAGCAACTATAATTTACTATCCATATCATCATCTTTATGGAACCTAAAAGCTTTCATATTATATAGGAAAATATCTTTCCATACATGTTTCATTCTCTTTCTTCATGATTTCCATTTTCGGCATCATTATCATTTCCTTATTCAAAAATCAAATATAAAGATGATTGAAGGTTTATTTTTAAAGAACAAACAAATTTTGAAGACAACCAGCAAATAGCTAGATGATTAGGAAACACCCAAAATACTTGAAAAAGAGCTTCATAGATCCAACTCTAACTTAGCTTCATAGATCCAACTCCAACTTCTTTAACAAATCAACTTATGTTGTAAAAATTGTTAAGATATTTATCTTAGTTGATCTAACAGAAGAAGAATTCATTCTTTTGTCTAGAAAAGATATAGTTGAGCAAAAACAAAAATATAATTTTTTGCACATTGGATGTGTCTAGATATCTGCTAAACCTATGCATAAATTAGGCTTAAATAATGCAATATTGTTGTGTCTAAGAGATGTTATGCATAAAAAAATTCATGAGTCAGTTCTAGGAACTATTGAAACTAGTATTTCTAGATGTCTAATATACTTTGATTGCTTCCTAGATATCCCCATATGTCTTAGGGAAAGTCATAGAGAGAAAATCCTTTTCCTAAATGTCAAATTATTTGGATATGACATGATCCCTAGATTGATTCCTGTGATAATAACCTATAGGATTTAATATAAGCTCCACAACTCCCAATACTTCTAAAACCCCTAGCCATAAAGGACAAACTACTTTCTTTCTCATAGATATGACTAAAGAAAGTTTAGAAGTTCCTTCAGCAACCCTTTGGGAAAAAATAGATTACCCAAGCAACTAGTCTTTAGATAAGGCTACAACTTCACAAATAACGACCCCTCAAATTTCTAAGATCATACAACATATTTCAAGATAAGTAGATATCTTCATCGATAGAAGTGATTTAATAAGGAAGCTCCTAGAATAACTGAGATAAAAGACTCAAGAGATGACACTTCTATTACAGCAAAGGATAATACCTCTACCAAATGTGGAAAAGTAGCTAGAATAGAATCGGCAAAACCACCTAGACATTCTTTTGTCTCAAATTCAATCATACGCTCAATAGATCTGAGAAGCTTAAGAAGAACTCTTTTTGCTTTAGATCTCAAAGGACTAAATAACACATTTAGCATTCCAAAACTTGTTTACATCATGACAAATTCCAAAGGCAAAGAGAGAATAGAAGATGACATAGAATCTACTAATTCTCCTTAATCCCCTTCAACCTTTTCTCAAATTCACCACAATCCAAAACTTAGATATGATTAGAAAACCTTTAAGAATTTTGAAAAAAAGGTTTCCAAATAGATATAAGTATTCTAAAAGAAAATTTATATTTGAAGGAATTTATTCCTCAAAGGACTTAGTTCCTTGAAATTCTCAAGGAAATAACAAGAAACAAATTCATGGTTCTTGGACGAAATTTATTCGAGATTATGAAATTAATATTCCTTTCTTTGATAGGTTTGAAGCATATGCTAAAGCCAAATAAATAGATTATCTCTTCAATAGTTCCATTAATGTCACCAATAGATCTACCCAAACTTGGATAACTACCAAAGGAAAGAAAGTCATTTCTAAGTTGCCTCCCCAAAAACCTTCCAAATGGAAAACAAAGATCCAAAATATCCAATAATTGTTGCACCCTCTAAGATAAAGGATACCAATGAACTTGTTTCTTTAAAGGATATACATTCTTTAATGGAACAAAGCAATCATACAAATAAGTACCTACAAACTTTAGGCAACAAATCCTTAATATTGACCCTATTTAAATAGGAAAATCCTATCTAACATTGCAACCAAGAAATCAATAGAAAAACCCTCTTTAACCCTATGAAATTCCTCACGATACGCACAAACAACTTAATTGTTCTTATAGAACTAAAGTTGTACAACAAATAGAAATCACCAAAATTAACCAAATGATAAAAAAAGAAAATTAGACATGAAGATTAATAGGTCTATGGTAGTCCTAGAATCTCATATAGGAGATAAATCTAGCAGGAATATCCAAACTTTAGATAAGGCTTTGGAGATTTCTTCTGATGAAGAAGAACCTAAAGTTGAAGCCATCAAAACTATAGCAACTTGGAGACCTCAAAGAAGAATTAATTTTCAAGGTCCAAAGATAAAACCCTAAGAGATATCTCTTATGCATAATTATTATAATGGAAATAACATCTATATATGGAATATAGGTGGGAAGTCTGAATATGAGATCATCAAAATCCTCCAATAAATGACCATGGTAAGCATAACTTATCACACATCACGAGAATGAGATGATTTGGCAATCATTCACATCCTATTTGTCAAATTTACTAGACAACTCAAAGGATAATGAGATAAGCATCTCATTAGTTTAGAAAAAGAAACAAATCTTAGGTTCAATAAAAATGGATAGCCAAAGTGAACTAATAATAGATTTAATGGCTAACCTATCCCTAATGCAGTTAATACTTTAATCTATATAATGACCAAGCATTTCATAAGAGATCCCAGTCTGTGAAAAGATAAATTAGCTAAGCTCCTCTCAAATCTTCAATGTAAAAATCTCTTAGATTTTAGATGGTATAAGGATACTTTCTTCCAAAACATCTACTCTAAATCAGATAACAATTAACCTTTCTAGAAAGAAAAATTCCTTATAGGTCTTCTTAGATCCTTAAGAGATAAGGTTAGAGAGAACATAAAAACCAATTCAATGGGATCATCACATATGAACAACTCACTTATGGATTACTTGTCATATATGTCTAGAAAGTAACTCTCAAAATCTATCAGGAAGACAAAATCCAATGACAATTAACCAAAGAAAAAGCCATAAACATGAAAGAATTAGATTTTTTTTCTGTGAATAGTTTGGATTCATTTGCCCCAAAATTTTTAAGCCAAAACATAGGCGAAGGGTTAAACAAGCTGAATCTAGGCAACCACTAAAGCAAAAACCTTCTTATAAGAGAAAAAATCCTAGAAGAAAACCAAGGTACATGCCTCCTCCCAGCCAAGATAGTAGATCAATCTGTTTCAGATGTAATAAGTTAGATCATATAGCCAAATATTGCATATTAAATAAAAAAAACTTAGGCATCTCCAAATAGATGAATAAATTCTTAACCAAATAAGAAACTTACTAGCTGAAGAGTCTTATTAAACAGATGACTTTTCAGTAGACAATGAATCACAAATTCTGAAAGTGAGATAAATGTTCTTACAAAGAACAGAATCTTCTTTTTGAAATCATTTGTCATTTGCCAAATGATGATCAAAGAAGAGTTATCTCTAAAAACTTAAACAAACCATAGATATACCTTCAATGTCTATTAAAGAGCCTATAATTAACAAATACAATTTTAAAAATATTTTAAATATATTTAACTTAGAAAATAGTAAACCTGTAATCCTTTCAGGGTTTGTAATCTAAAGTAAATTTTCTAAAAGAAGTTAAAATTTTAAAACAACAACAAAACAATTTTGATCAAATATTTCAAAAGGGTAAAAATGAAGAAAAAGAAGAAGAAATTGAAAGCATTGATGACAATGTTTTCAAACTCACTTTTACTTTGATGATACAAAAATGGCATATACGTTTTAAATTAATTATCAAATCTGAGTACACAATTGAAAACAATTGCCTTGTTTGATATGGGAGCTAATCTCAGTTGTATATAAGAATAATTAGTTCTTACAAAATATTTTGAGAAAACAAAAGAAGGTCTTAGATCTACAAATGGTTTTAAGCTTCAATCTAATTATAAACTCTTAAATGTTAAAATAGAAAATTCTTTTCTCAAAATAAATACTTTATTTCTACTAATCAAAGACATAACCAGTAGAATAATCTTAGTTTCTCCCTTTATCTAACAAATCATGTCTTTCTTTATAATAGATGAAGGTATTGTAATGGAAAATCTAGGTTGAAAAATTTCCAATTTATTAAAAAAATCAATTTTCAAAATTTTAAACCTAGTAAAAACTCAATAACAACAAATAAACTATCTTTTTGAAGAAATTTCTTCTAGAAAAATAGAACAATATTTAGTCACTCCAATTGTCCAAGCAAAATTAAATCTATTGAAAATAGAATACAATCCCAAATTTGTTTTGATTTTTCAAATGTTTTCTGGAAAATGAAACAACATATGGTAGATTTATCATATAAAAAAAACTTTCCTAAAATACAAATTCCAACAAAAGTTACACCAATCCACACGAACTAAGAACTTTTAGAATATTGTCAAAAAGAAATTAATGATCTCCTTGAAAAAGGAATCATTAGGAAAAGCAAAGGCCTTTGGTCATATTCTTCCTTCTATGTAAACAAGAATGTAGAAATTGAACAAGAAATTCCAAGGCTTATAATTAATTACAAACCTCTCAATAAAACTCTTTAATAGATTAGATATCCAATCCCAAACAAAAAGGATTTACTAAATCATTTACATTCTGCAAAAATATTCTCATAGTGTGATATGAAATCTAGTTTTTGGCAAATTCAAATAAAACCAGAGGATAGGTATAAAATAACATTCACAATCCCATTTGGACAATATGAATGAAATGTGATGCCTTTTGGCCTAAAAAGTACTCCTTCTAAATTTCAAAGAATAATGAATGAAATTTACAACCCCTTTACCAAATTCATTATAGTTTATATTGATGTTGTTCTTGTTTTCCCTGAAGACATGGACTAACATTTTAAACATCTTAATGTCTTTCTAAATATTACTCAAAAAATAATCTTGTTGTCTCAAAAACAAAGATCTTTCTTTTCCAAACAAAAATTAAGTTTCTTGATAATTATATTTTCTAAGGAACTATTACCCAAATCAAAAAGGCAATTTAACTTACTAATAAATTTTCTAATCAAATTATTGATAAAACCCAATTACAAAGATTTTTGCAATGTCTCAACTATGTTTTTGATTTCTTCCCTCAAATGTCCAATTCTTAAAACCTTTGCATGATCATCTAAAGAAAAATCCCCTCCTTGGACAAGCAAACATATTGTTAGGTAAATAAAGTCTCAAGTCAAGTGCCTTCCTTGTCTATACATCTTAGACCCATATGCTAAAAAAATAACAGAAACAAATGCATCTAACATAGGATATAGAAGTATCCTCAAGCAAATTAAAAACAATAAAAAGCAAGTCTTTACATATGCATCAAAACTTTGGAATCATGCATGACAAAACTATTCAACTATCAAAAAAGAAATTCTAGCAATAGATTTTGGGCATAAACAAATTTCAAAGTGATTTGCTAAATCAAAAATTTATTATTCATGTTAATTGCAAATCAGCAAAAGAAGCTTTATAAAAAGATGTCAAAAATATTGCATCTAAACAAATTTTCTCATATGTCAAACAATTCTTAATACATTTGATTTTGAAATTGAATTTGTTCAAGGATCTTCAAATTTCCTTCCTAACTTCCTTGCAAGAGGATTCTTTAGGGAAATAATGCCTAGAAAAAAGAAAAGTAAAAATAAGAATCCACCATCAGATTCTAATTCAAAATCACATGATCCATCCAAAGCCAAAAATAAGGAGAAATATATACAAATAGCTTCCTCCAAACAAATTAAATCACTCTCTCCATCAAATTTTGATTTCCCAATAGAAACTCTATAAGCAATTGCAAATCAACTTCTTATAGCCTTACTAAAAAAGTCATGGGTTGATATTGTTGAAGAAGAAGAGGATAAACCTCTAATCATCAGCAAAGTATAACTCTAACAAATAATTGCCACGAAATCCTAATAGATGATCAAAGAAGTATCATCCTCCAAAATAATCACAAATCTAGAATCCAAACCTAACAAAATTATTGCCAAATACCATTAGAAACCCTAACTTGAAAATATAGTCCAAATGGAATAAAAAAATATGGCATGAAAACCCAAGAATTGTCATAAAAAAATCTTTCCAAAAATTAGCACTACTTACTAGAATCTCTCACCCAAGATAGGACATGTTATGAGTTTATCTTGCCACATACAAATTTATTAATCATCGAACATCATCCCGATCCTAATGACCCAAATATAACCACCTACTCAACTTTTAGGATTGAAAAAATTCTTTCAATTTCTGACCTTCTAAAAGGGCAAAAAAATAATTCAAAATCATACTATGTAATGGGTTATTCATATTGAGATTATCAAAGTGCTTCGTATTGTACCCTATTATTTCAAAATAAAAGTTTTTGTCATACTTATTTGTTTTTCTTTCACCAAAATACCGAATGTAAATTTTCCCAATGGTTTTTAAATTGGTGGGATATCTTTAGATCAATTCCTGAGATTTTTCCCTAATAGGTGAAAGAAACATGGGATGTTTTCTAATCATGTTTTGATAATCTAAATTTTGGAAATCTTTCGATTCTTTTTCAATTTTACTCAAAAATTGGTCCACCATAGATTTATTTCTAGGAATATCCATGGGTTTATTTCTAAGAATATCAATATTCCAAGAAAAACCCCAATTCCAAATATCCAATCTTGCAAAAGAAAACATTTGTAAAATGGTGGGCATCTTATAACCAAGCTCGTAGGACTCACAAATTTGAAATAACTAAATGGCTTGAGGATCATCTTCATTACCATAAAAATACAAAAGCTAAAACAAGTCAATTCCTTTAAGACAAATCACATATTGTTGCTTCCTTAGGTGCCATCTCTAGTAAGGAAGACTTTGTTGATAAACTACAAGAAATACTTCTTCAACCCAAAGGAAAAGGAGCAAAGTCTAGTTCATCCAATATAGGAGATAAATCAGCAAATTATGCTCAAGAAAATAAGAATGACTATTTTAGAATTAATCTTAGTAATTAATACAGTATCCTCCCAAAGTAAAATTGTCGCACAACAAGACAAATCATCTTTCAACTTTGACAACGTCAAATTAGTGTGCCTGGGAGAATTCATTCACTTTGGTGCATTTTCGTGACCAAAGTTGATAGGAGTCCATCAACAAGTGTCACTGTAATAAATAAATAAATATATCTATCCTAAAAACCATTTAAATAAAGTTTGGGTTAGATTTAATATACTAAAAGATGGATATTTTTCATCATTTATCATACCACTTACTTATTAACTAATTAAAATCAATGTTTTGGATATTTAGCTCACCCACAAAATATTCTAGTTCGTTTAGGTTTCAAGGTAATCATTTCTAAAACCACAATTAAATTCATTCATTTCTTTTCTTTTCTTTTTTTGGAAAAAATCATTTTCAAGATACCGGCTAATAAGATTTACTTAAAATATAATAATTATTATTACAAAAATCTAGTTAATAAAATTATGACATCCTTTAACAAAGCCTTTAACTTGGAATTTACAATAAAATACACTAGTAATTATTAAATTCTTAAATTAAATAACAATCTAAACAATTGAACAAGAATAATTCATTTATTCGCTTTTATGTAACAAATAGAAAAATATTTGGGATAAATCAAAACATTTGTAACATTTACCACCAAAATATAATTTATTGGATAAAATTATTTACTAAATCCTCTTCAAACGTATTTAACAAATTTATACTTATAAAATTTAAATGTTTACAATTTAAAAAGAAAAATCTTTAAAACAGTTGTTTAGGAAGGTTCTGGGTGTCACAATCAATTTCAATGTAAACAAATAATAAGATTCTAACTAGTTCAAAATTTAGTATAAGATAAAATTAAAGCTCAAATTTGTTAAAAATTCAAGTTCTTCTGAACTCAAATTTGCCAAAAAGGATAGACAGGTTCTTTGAGGTTTGAATGTTTTTCAAAAAGATGAACGAGCCACAATTTGAGTTCACAATTGCTCAGATGGTAAAGTTTGCAATGGTTCACTTCAATCTACAAGTAATAATTGCAATCAAGATTTCTTGAATTAGTTTCTAATTTAGTAGGTTACTAACTAACCATCTGATTTCCATTGACAACAACCCAAGATTCATATTAATTAGAGATTACATACAACCGAATATCACAAATTCATTTTCTAACATCTAATAATGATAATCTAACTCAACTAACCCTCTCTAACCTAAAAATAACCAATTCTACTACCTTTCTTCAATCTATATATATAGAAAGAGAGAGATATATATTAATCGAACTTACTCCTACCACGATATTATTATACCTTAATCTAATTTTCTTGCAGTAAAATTTGATTCCAAAAGGCTAATTAACAGCTACCCAAACCTATAGGAATCCCACACTCAAAAATAATGATCAACTAAAGAAATTATCTAACTTCAAGACACCTCAAAGTAGGGAATCCGTCACCAACAACTAACTGGTTTGATGAGGCAGCATGGGATGGCTTCTCAAACACTAATTAAATGGTGGAACTGAAGATTGGGTTTGGTGGTTTTCCAGCGCAGTAGTGCTCCGACCACCTATTGTAGTTTTGTGAGTGTGTCAAAAGAAAAGTCTCACATTGCTCAAGTTTTGTGAGTGTGTCAAAGGAAAACTCCCACATTACTCAAGAGAAAACGTTCACTGCTTTCAAGAGCCTATAAATATAGAACTCCAAAACTGCTTCAAGCACAACAAACAAATTCTCTTCTCCTCTCTACTCCACTGAGTTACTGCATTCTTATTTTTTCGCTGTTCTGCTAGCCTTGCTTCTGCAAGAAGGGTTTGCTTAATCCTGGGGAGCTGTCGCATTCAATCGTGTGTAGCGGAATAGCTCTTAAGGATAGTGTCCTTTGACACAACTCAAACCAAGTTTTGTGTGCTACTGCCAACGATTTCCCAACAATTTTAAGAGTTATGGAGGCGCTGACTGATGCTGCTGGTGGTGCCAATCCTGTCAACGTTGGTGCTGCTGCTCTCATTCTAAATGCAATGCCTGTTGTGCCTCTGCCGAAACCATTCCCAGATATATCAAAAATTGAAGTCTTTGATGAAAAGAATTTCAGGAGATGGCAGGAGTGAATTTTTACTGTTTTGGATATGCATGGAGTTGCACTAGCTCTCACACAGTCTGAGCCTTTCTCTAATGTTGACCAATCCCAAAGAGACATGTGGACTTACGCCAATAAGGTATGTAGGCATACGATCATTAGCACATTATCTAATGACTTGTTTGATGTGTATTGTATCTACAAGGAAGCCAACAGGATATGGGAGTCACTAATCACGAAGTACACTGCTGAGGAT
>JANHAO010028328.1:0-10633 GCA_026873985.1 Saraca asoca
TTATCATGCCTTTCTTATTTATAATGAGGGAGGAGGTTACAAACGTAATTCTATCTGATCGGTAAAATGATCACTTCGCCGTCTGTAGCATTTAATGCTGGCTGTCGGTGCAATTAATGCTGGACAAATCACTATCGATTTTCCGGGGAGCTGATGTGTATTGTTTGGGACTTGAGCTGTCAACTTTCTTGTCGTGTGTCAAACAGCTGGAGGGACTCGAGATTGTCTTCTGGAAGCAGGGGGTCGTGATCCCGTGGATGCTTCCCTTGCTCTCATGGAGTCGTTCCTCGACTTCGGCTACTGTGGAGATAGCTTTTCATTTCCTCGCGTCATAACGACTTCTTCAGGCCAGCGATCGTGACGCTCTTCCAGTTTGAACTAGATTTTCCCTCTGTTCCCATTTGGGTTATTTGTACGGGCGCTATCTGGCACGTTTTAATAACACCTACAACAATATAGGAACCTACTATTGGAATATTTGAGCTAGTAAGCACAAATATTTAAATGTGTGCACAAGATTACACTTGATAGATTTAGTTATTGATAAAGCTACTATATATTGGCATAGTGGTATGTTTTTTGTGAATTTTATCATCGATATTGGTCAACTCTAATTAGTGATTAACAAATCTTATGATGCAATCTCAATCTATATGACTGTTACATGGAATAAGAAAAAAGGCTTTTTAAATTCCAATATGTGTTATTTTTCATTTATGAAAAAATTATTGAGGAAAGATAAAGTTATATTTTTTGGTTCATTTCTCAAGATAATTTAAGCCTATTTTCCATTTAGATGGACCAAATGTGTGATGAAGAAAAAGTGTGTTTTTTTAATCTCCTACATATGTAATTATATTTAATTTACTAATAATAAAGTGAAAATTAATCACATTAATAATAGGAAATTTATGGGGGTATTGATGGTGGATTTTAGTTCGGGGGCCAAACTCCAGCCAATTGGAAGTTCTTCTAAGACTCAAGCTATTTTCTGGGTGAATGAGTGGGAGGAGGAGGGAGAACAGTGAGGAAGCTGAAGGATTTTTATCGTAAATCGATGAAAATCAGGCAGCACAGGTCTCTACGTGTATGGCAAAGTTTTTATTAATTTTGGACAAATCTCAGTAGAGTTTCGATACTTCAGTTGAAAGTTGGTTACAATGAGCTCCTTCCTCTTATTTATAAAAGAGAGGAGGATACAAGTGTAATTTTACATGTTACAATATGTTACATCAGGCATTAAATGTACAAGACTCCCTAGACTACTACAAAATCGCTTCTGTAGGTTACTTTCTATGGGTGGGGTCTGATGGGCTACTTCTTGCAAATGAGTGTCAGAAGTTGACTAAGGGTGTGTGCTTTCGGTCTTGGGTATGGCGAGCTGCTAGTTGAGCGAGGTGCTTTGCGCAGGGAACTTTGTTTAGGGTTGCTGCTGTTTTGGGCCATGGGAGGTTGTGTGCATGCTTGGCGATGCTGGCTCACTCTAGGTGAATAGTTGGCTACATGAGTTGCACTCTGGCGTGTTTAGGCCTTGTTTTGTCTCGGGGCTTGCACTTCACGTCCTGGTGGTCTAACTTCTTGACTTAGCAACCTGAGCTCATCTCCTTGTGGCCTAGCTATTTGAGCTTGTTCCTTTGGCGACCTGATAACTTGGCTCAACGATCTCAAGCTAGTGCAAGCTGCGTCTTCATGGATTGGACTTTGTTATTGGGCTTTTGCCAACCCATTTTGCACTATACCGGAAAACACTTATAACATTAGCCCCCAACTCTTAGTTCACTTCATGGATCGGAAGCTAGAAACTTTGCCAGCAAAAGCTTGTAAGTGCCCTTTGCAGCATTATCATCTCAGGTTTCTATCTCATTGCTTCTTTTGTGTACTAAATTTGATAGTTTCGGACCATGTAAGTCATGTCTAAGCGAGCTTGAGGTGGGACGCTTATGGTTTATCATATTCGAACTCAACTACCATTCTCATTGCCTAGGCTGGTTTGCATGTACTACTCTACCAGTAATTTTGTCACTCGGTTCCAAGGCAATCTTGTTGCTTAGTGAAATGTCAATTTTGTTGCACAGTTTCCTGGCAGGCTCGTTGCTCAATGAGACAGCAAGCTTGTTGCTTTTCACTCATCTGGGACAACTTAAGTGTTGCTCTGTGGGATGGCTTGTCTCATGTCGCTTAGTGGGAGAGCAAGCTTGTTGCTTAATCTTAAGATAACTCTACTGTATAATAGAAATGCAAGCTCATTACGTAATTTCACAACAATCTCGTTGCACAGTGGAATAGAAATCCTTGCCGAGCAGGTCATGTTCACTTTGCATCTTTGTGACTCAACGAGCTCAGCTGAAGGGGTCTCAGACTTAGTAAATTGTCCTTATTACCAAGGCTTGTGCCTGGTCGGGATCCCATTGGAGGTGCTGGGATTGCTACTTTCATTGTCTCGGCTAACTCTTTCATCATATGCATGAACGTTTGCTAGAGTTGGTGAGTTGCTTGCGCTTCATCAATCCCAAGAGCAGCAGCAAGCTGGTGGTGAGTCTTGAGGGGCAGACCAGAGGCATTTCCTGCAACAGAGGGATCTGCTGGTTGAAAAGTCAGAGTGTTAGAGCTTCTTGTGATTTTTCCTCCAGCCATTGCAACTAAATAGAGAATCAAATTAGAAGATAGAAACAAGCCAAAAAATAGATGAGTCCCTACAAACGGTGCCAAAAATGTTGATAGTGGATTTTGGTTCAAGGGCCAAACTCCAGCCAACCAGAAGTTCTTTTGAGACTTAAGCTATTTTCTGGGTGAATGAGTGGGAGGAGGAGGAAGAACAATGAGGAAGTTCAAGGATTTTTAACTTGGTTCGATGAAAACTAGGTGACACTGGTCTCTACGTCCACGATAGAATTTTTATCGATTTTGGACAAATCTCAGTAGAGTTTTGGTACTTCAGTTGAGAATCAGTTACAATGAGCTCCTTCCTCTTATTTATAGAGGAGAGGAGGATACAAGTGTAATTTTACATGTTACAATATGTTACATTAGGCATTAAATGTACAAGACTCCCTAGACTATTACAAAATGGCTTTTGGAAGTTACTTTTTGCGAGTGGGGCCTAGTGGGCAACTTTTTGCAGACGGGCATCAGAAGTTGTCTGAGGGTGTGTGCTTCTAGTCTTGGGTGTGGCGAGCTGTTAGCTGGGCGAAGTGTTATGCGTAGGGAGCTTTGTTCGGGGTCGCTACTGTCCTAGGCCATGGGAGGTCGTGTGTGTGCTTGGCGATGCAAGCTCGCTTTGGGTGAATTATTGGCCATGCAAGTTGGACTCTAGCATGTTCGGGCCTTATTCTATCCCGGGGCTCATGCTTCACGTCCTCGCGGTCTAACCTCTTAGCTCAACAACCTGAGCTCGTCTCCTCGTGGCCTAACTATTCGAGCGTGTTCCTTTGGCGACCTGATAACTTGGCTCAGTGATCTCAAGCTGGTGCAAGCTGGGTCTTCATGGATTGTACTTTGTTGCTGGGCTTTTCTCAGCCCATTTTGTACTATGCCGGAAAACACTCATAATAGGGGGTTATTATTATAAATTAAATATGTGTTCGTCTTTCATAACCATTGAGGAAAAGAGAAAGAATAAAAGAAAAAACTCTTAATTCCTTATTATGGCTTTTCAGCTTAATTACACTTCATTATTATAGGATAATGATTAAATTAAGTGTTGTGGTTATGAATTTTGGATATATAACCATTGGGCAACACAAAAACATGTTTTTTTGGGTAATGTAACTGATGTTACTATATATAAGTGAGGTGAATTATAATTTGGAAAAAAAAACATACACTCAGTTATTTGCTCTTGATTTAAAAGTTATACTTGAGTCTCTATTATGCAAGAAAGAGAGTGAACAAGCCTTCTATTTTACTTTTCATAGTTTTAACTTAATTGTTGATCTTAAGCACACTTTTAGGACTATTTTTATCATCTTACGGCTGTTCTATAAGATCATTAGGATAAAAAGTTTTTCGTGCATTGTAGCTCACATCGCTTGAAAAAAAAAGGTGAGGTCATGAATCTCCATAGATCGTTTTTATTTATTTTAATAAAAAATAAATTAAAATAAATAAAAAAATCACAAAATCAATATCAGAGCATTTAGTTGTAGAAATATGTTTATAGACGTAAAACATAGTCTTTGACATGTGACTTAATATCTTTAATGTTTTTTTCCCTATGTGATCTTTATGATTGGCATGAAATTAACAAGATGGACTTGTATGCTAAAAGTTTTTTTTTATTCATAAGTGAAAAAAAAAATCTTTGGCTAAATTTTTAAGCTTGCAAAGTAATTCTTTATAACTAAATTGTTTTAAAGCATAAAATAGATGATTTTATTTGGAATAATAAAATTTATGCTTAAATCGATTTAATTATAGACTGAAAAGGCTTATCTTTAGTTTGTTTAACATAGATTAGTTAATTTTTAATCAATACTACATAAGTGAGGTGAATTATAATTTGAAAGAAACACATACTCAATTATTCTATTGTCTCTTGATTCAAAAACTACACTTGGATCTTTATTGTGCAAGAAAATAAGTGAACAAGTCTTCTAGTTTACTCTTAAAAATATTAATTTGGTTGCTGATGTTAGACACATTTTTAGAGCTATTTCTATTATCTTAGGAATGTTGTACAAGATTGTTAAAATTAAAGATTTTTCATGCGTTGTAACTTACCTTTCTTGAAAAGACATATGAGTTTATGAATCTTTATAAATCTTTTTATATTTATTTTTAATAAAAATAAATAAAAAATCACAATACATATTTCCTAAAAAGTTCTACTTCTTTAGTATTTATTATATAACTTTCGGTACTTTTTAGAAAATTCACACACCAAATTAACCTTTTAAGATATTTGTGTTGAAATATGTATGGAATTAAACACTTTTAGCGTATTACATACATAAAATTTATTTGGCCATTTTATACAATTATATAGATTATTGTACGACATCCTTTTACTAGTACAAACAACTCATTTAAATTATTAGATTCAAATGAGCCGCCTTGAAATACAAGAATTGACTAGATACCATTATTTATTTTTTCAAAAAAATTAATTGAATTTTCAATATTAGTTGCACATTTCTCCTCTGAGACCTTGAAACTCAACAGAAAAATATAATCCATTGGCCGCATGCAAATGGAGGCGCCAGAGACATTAGAAAAAACCAATGAAGTCAGAGACAGCCCACTCCTATTCCCGCAAGAGGAAAGCAATCATCACACGACACCAAACGGAGAAGGGCAAAATACTCCTAAATACAATTAAATAACGTAAATTCAAGAAAATATAAAATATATGTCAATATTAATACATCATTTACGTAAATATAACTATATTATTGATATGAAAATATAAATTAAAAAATAAAATATTGGAAGGTGATTACTTATTCTCCTAGACACCACATATGCATCAATACTAACGGATTTGACTATTATCCTCAATTAAGAATCGGATTCTAAATTTTAATTAATTATAAGTATTTAACTAAAAAAAATAAATTTTGAGGAGTAAATTCAAAAACCAATGAAACTATGCGGAGTAACTGATTGGTGATATTAATCTAAAATATTTGCTGGTCAGATTGGTGATATTAATTATTCCGAGGGCTAATTAGATAATAAGCCTCAATATTGTAATAATAATAGAGAGAGATGACATGAGAGAATATCAATGCAAATATATCATAAAACTCACGTGCTAGTATAAAAAAAGAAGACAGCAAATGCTCAAAGTTAATAATTTTATAATGTCAATCAATCAACTATTTGCCACTTCCTAGATTTGGATGGTAGGAGACTTATTCAAATGTTTGAACTTAAAACAAGTTTTTAATCAAAACGGACTCAATTTTTCAAAAGAAGAAATTTAAAAGCCACCCCTTTGTCTTATGATTGGAATAATTTTTTTTCTAAAATTTAATTTATTTCCTTTTAATAAAAGTGATTTCAATTCATTTGTAAATGAATTTAACGTTAAAAATTAATATAAAAATAATAATTTTAAATTATTTATAAAATAAATTTTTTATTTAAAATATAATAAAAATATTAAATTTAATTAAAAGATAGATATTAACAATATCATATTAAATAAAATATTATAATAAAGATAAAATTATTAACATGTATTTCAAGTAAAATAAAATGAAATATAGTGAAATTCTTGATAAAATTGATGGATCTTATACTAACATAAATATAATTAAAATATGAATTGTAAAAGAAATGAATTGAATTAAAATTTTCTTTTCACTTAAATTTAAATATCATTTAAAAAAGAAATAAAATTTTATTTTTAAACGTTTGAAACAAGAAGTAAAACTTTTTAACATATTCTGCAATCCAAAATCAATCAGTTAAAAAAAAAGGTTAAGTAAAGCATTCTTATTTGGATAATGAGTCTTATATTTGCATTGGAAACGAATTACCCTCTGTTTGTTTTACTATAATATATATCGTGAAGAAAAATCTGTCAAGTGTAAAAATAAGGAATTTTTATGTTATTTAATTAACAGAATAAAATAATGTAAGGTATTATGATAATAGAGAAAAATATATCTTATCATAGAGAAATGGATGATATTTTTTCCTATACTTTTCATATATAATATTAGACAAATGAACATTACTTATGATTTTAAATTTTTATAATTATAATTATAAGGGAACCAAAGATTTTTTTTAAAAAATATCTTTTGATAAAATAAACAGAGTCTAAAATATTATGGATTTTACCACTAATTTTTTTTCCTTTAATATGCAATGCCCGTATGTCTTATTTCTTTTTAATTTTTTTTGTTATAATATATTTGTGATTACACATGTTCCAATTAGAAAATTTTCGTCTGGACAACTTGTGATTCCCAAATTATGGTTTTGATAGCACCTTGAATTCAAAGTATGGAAGACAGTCTATTTCACTCTTTGATTGAAAACAGGTGAACATATAATTTTAGAATTTTCTGTTCATCTACTTTACTCAAATATAAGGTTATTTCTATATTTTTTTTTCTCTATTCTGTTCTAATTATGATTATAATTATATTATGATTATTAAAATTATGGATAAATAAAAATAAAATTGCAATTATAAAATATATCACAACAATATTAGATTATACATGCCACAGTTCAAAACTATTTTTCTCAAACAAAGGGCAGCATAACACTGAGCCAACCAATATTAATGAAGTTGGAATTCTGATCTCTTTTGGAAGTTGAGGAACTTGATGGAATAGGCAAACACAAAAGTGAAGAGACGCACCCAACCAATATGAGCAAAGACAAATGGTATGAGGAAGCCATGATCGAAACCCAATGAATCCTTAAAGTACTCATTCAATGGCTGCGCTTCTTGTCCTGGAATTTGGATCGGTTTTGTTATGTCACCAAATTGTGATGCAAGAACTCCGTATATTGTCCATACAAGTGGTGAACCCCAGTAGTACCATCTCCACCACGCTGGTATCAGCTGTCATGCAATTAACCATGCATCAACAAAGCAATTAATACAAGTGATAATGTTGTTAGCTTTTGAAACATGGGAATTCTTGTTGCACATACTTACTCTCACATTAGATTCACACACTTGAGAAAATGGGTTTCATTTTTCTCTCATTTTTGAGCCAGTATAAGAACAAAACGTGTGTAATTAGTATATCTCTTAGAGAAGTAGAGCGTACAAACCGGCCTGGGGATCATGGAGCCGGAGAATATGTTCCAGAAGTTAAAGAAGAAGATCATGAAAATGGAAGCAACTTGTTGGCCAGGAGTCAAAGCGACCACCATCATGCCATACAAGGAGAAGTAGGTGAAGCTCATGAATATGAAGTAATAGAAATAGAAGAACTTTCCCACATCCCACTCGTATCCAATCATTGAGTACAGAAGAACTCCGTACAATATAGTCTGGATTGCCACATAAATTGTCTCAATAGCTACCTGCAGCACAGAATAAGGGTTTTGCCTTAATATATATATATATATATATATATATATATAAATGAAAATGTGACACACAAATTTTGCAACAAAAAGCTCATCTGATATAAATATCCGACCTGGGCTATTGCATAAGGCAACATCCTGGCTGCTCTTTCACGATAGAAGACTGTTCTTTCAACTGCCACGACCGGTTGCACAGCATTTGTATTAGTAACACCGAGGAAAAGTACAGCCGCATAGGTGGCTCCGAAAAGGTTGGGCAGGTCTTGTTGAGTGTCTCTGTAGAGAATATAGGACCCAAAATCAGGCTTCCAGTGAGAATCTGTGTCCACAACCAAGCTTCTTGCTTTCTCTTCTTTATATTTCTTTTCATGTTGAAGCAGAAGCAGATAAGACATTCCAGGTCTGTTTGTCTTGTCAAAAAAACATCTTCCGTAACAAAAATCTCTCGTTTGCTTGTATTTATACTTAGAAAAAATTAAGATCATATTTACTCAATGTTACAAATGAAGTGCAAGGTATAAAACAACCACCATTGCTTCATAACGGAAGTTGTTTTCCCCTCATCAATTATTACTCACATGAATAAGTTTTCTGTAAACTACTACATTCAGAACATTACCAATTATATGCTACTAATTTGGGTTTACCCTCCTTTCTTTCTGCTTTGCTTTCTCTTTTCATGTTAAAGAAGTATATATTAAAGCATTCAAGTGGGATGGGAATCCATAGGAAGTAGAATTGCAACTAAAGAAAAGGGGAAGAAGGAGAGAAGATACTTACAGTTTCTGTCCTTTTTTCCAAGAGATGACACCAAAAAGAATGCCAATGGAAATTGTCATGGCAAACCGGATGATATTGTATTCTGAATTCCTCCGGTATGACCAATGTTGTTTCCAAAAAACAAGCCACGCATTGAGAAATGAAATTCTGGGAGAATTTGGTGGGGAAGTAATGATCCTGAGAACCCGGTGGCGGAGTGCTTAACTCCTTTATGAGTTCTTGATTTCTCCTGCAAAAAATATGGAAATAAAGAACTCAGAAATCTTTCATTCGTGAACACAAAATTGATAGGGAGAGATGAACAATACACACAATTTCTAGAAAACTTGCCTGTAGAGCTCTGAGTGGGCATAAATATCTGCAAAGTCAACATCAAGTTGAGCCTCAACAGCACTAGAGCTGACCTCCAGCGTCCATGTGGCAGGTTTGTATCCCTCTTTAATTTTCGTAACTCCTGGAATTGCCTGTCAAAGAATCTCTGTTAGACTGATTTGCACTTACAAGAATCTGTTGTGAACTCTCCATTATCAATTTTGAAAGAAACTTGTCATTGAAAGAAATTTAAGCATTTAAATAAATACATAAGTAGCCAAGTTCAGCATCAACACTGACGTGAATGAGAACTTTCCGTTAATTTCCTTTAGGCTACAAATATGTACTATAACTGAAGGTGGTATTATTTTAGACTAGTACAAATATAGGGATTGACAAACCTCAAAATATTCAATAAGCTTGTGAGAATGCTGACCAAGAGGTCCAGCATAAATCATTTGCCCTCCTCTTTTCATCAGAAGGAGCTGCAAGGGAACAGAAGAAAGCTGTTAGGTGAATAAGAGAGTACCAGATAATAATACTCCCTAATTATAGTAGCAACTAAAACCAATTACATTCATTTTGATTTACTAAGCCTTACTCACAACACGGGTAAAATTTGAATATGTGGGCCAATTAAAATTAAGTTTTTTCAAATGAAATTGAGTAAATTAAAATAAGTGTGATTAAAATTACTTGTATTGTAGCTACATATATGGGCAGAAGATATTTATATTAGGATAATACCTCATCAAAAGCTTCAAATATGTCAATACTAGGTTGGTGAATTGTGCAGACAATAGTTCTGCCTGTCTCCACTGTGTTCCTTACAGTACGCATGACAATTGCAGCAGCTCTGGCATCCAGTCCTGATGTTGGCTCTTCCATAAATATGATGCAGGGATTGGCAACTAACTCTACAGCAATACTCAGCCTTTTTCTCTGCTCAGTTGAAAGACCGTTTACTCCAGGAAGCCCAACTAGGGCATTTCTTAATGGTTTAAGTTCAACCAACTCCATGACTTCTTCAACAAACATCTATGCAAAAGGAAAATGAAATTGCCTTAAAGTGAATAGTGATTATAAAATATGCTAAGAAATGAGTGTATTAAAAGCTAATGTGAACATAGTTGAACTTGAATATGATGAAGTGAAGGGGTTGAATGTTGATTGAAAAAACAAAAAGTAACTTAGAGAATAAGTAAGAGTACCTTTTGTGTCTCCTTCTTTATGTATGAAGAAAGACGTAGCCAAGCGGAGTACACAAGAGATTCATATACAGTAACATTTGGTGAATGAATGTCATTTTGTTCATAGTAACCGCTGATACGAGCAAATGTTGCCTGGTTCTTTGGATAGCCAGAAATGCTTATGCTACCTTCAATACATACGACGGTCTTTTGATATGAATTAAGGTAGTAATGCAGATTTTAAAAATCAAAACATCAATGAACCAAAAAAAAATAGAACATGTAAAGAAAAATAAGAGAAAGGATTCAAAAGGGTTTTCTTTTCTTGTTTCTTATTCCTCAGGTTTCCT
>JANHAO010028329.1:0-10637 GCA_026873985.1 Saraca asoca
AGGTCTGGTGAATTCTGCTATGAAGTCAGCCAGGGGCTTGTCCCTTAATTATCGACCTCAATTTGTAATGGATGTCAAATTGGGCAAGCTCGATTGCTTACTTGAGTAAGTGACCTGAGGCGTCCACCTTCTAGAGAGTCTACCTCAATGGATATTGAGTTGGTACGTCAATGGTATAGGCTTGAAAGTAGGGCCACAATTTTCTAGATGCGACAACAAAATAGTAGACAAGCTTCTTCAAGGAATATAGTTTTCTTTTGCATTTAACAACTACTTGCTCACGTAGTACTCTGGGAGTTACACATCACTCTTTTCGTAGATAAAGGCTACACTAATGGCATGTTGAGATACTCCCAAGTAAAGAATTAACTTTTTGCCTTCTTGCAGTTTGGACAATAATGGAGCTTGGCCCATATACTCCTTTAAGTGCATAAAGGTAGCTTCACACTTTTTAGTCCATTCAAACTGTTTTGCTTTCCTCAGGATGTCAAAGAACAGTAGACATCTGTCCATTACCTTTGAGATGAATTTGGTAAGTGTTGTGACTTGGTCGTTCAAGCTCTATACATCTTTAATCCCGATTGGTGATCCCATATCGATAAGTGCTTTGATTTTCTCTAGGTTTTCCTCTATTCCTCTATTATTGACCATAAACTTGATAAATTTTCTAAAGGCTACTCCAAGTGTGCACTTAAGCAGATTCAATTTCATTCGATATTTCCTTAGGATCTAGAACCATTCATCTAGATCTTTTACATGATTCACAACCTGTCTTGGCTTCACAAGCATGTCATCCACGTAAACCTCAATAGTCTTCCCAATCTGATCTTTAAACATCATGTTGACCAACTGTTGGTAGGTTGCTCCTGTGTTCTTGAGCTTGAAGGGCATTACCTTGTAGCAATACAATCCTCGATCCGTGATGAACGAGGTGTGCCCTTCATCTTGAGGCTCTATGAGTATTTGATTATACCTAGAGTATGCATCCATAAAACTGAGGAGTTAATGCTCGGCAGTTGTGTTAACGTGTTGGTTAATCCTTAGTAAGGGGAAGCTATCCTTTGGATAGGCCTTGTTGAGCTCTGTAAAGTCAATGCATGTCCTCCACTTTTCATTCTTCTTTTTTACTAAGATAGGGTTAGCTACCCAGCCTGGGTAGTGAGCCTCCAGGATAAATTTGTTTTCCAACAATCTATCTACTTCCTCCTTTAGGGCATCAGAGCACTTAGCAATGAGTAGTCTCCTTTTTTGATGAACCAATTGGTAGTGAGGATCGATATTCAGCTTATGTGACATAATTTTGGGGTCCATCCCTACTATATCCTCATGGTTCCAAGCGAAGACATCCATGTTCGCATTAAGGAAATTAGCCAGCTGGACCTTTACATTAGGGGGTAGGCTCTTTTCAAGCTTTAGGCACTTCTTATCATCTGCCTCACTGACCCTGATCTCTTTGAGCTCTTTAATTGGCCCGATCTCTCTGTCTACTTCCAAGTCACGAGGGTTGAGATTGTGATTGATCCTGACTAAGCTTGGAGCTCAAGGCTCTTCATTAGATACCACATCGATTTTTTTACCCTTCTCCCTGGGCTTAACGGTGTCCTTATAGCATTGTCAGACTGTGTATTGCTCACCTCATACGCATCTGACTCCATTTGAGTTTAGGAATCACACCATCAGCATCTTGGTTGACTTGACCAGATCTAAATCATTCATCACTAGTCATCCCAGTACTATGTTATATGCTGAAGGGTAGTCTATGACTAAGAAGTCAGCTAGAACTGTGGATTAATGGTCCTTATCCCCTAAAGTGATAGGAAGTTTGACTTGCCCTGTGGTAACATCGCATCACCATTGAAGCCAAAAAGAGGTTCGGGCAAAGGTTTAAGGTCACCCTGGCTCAATCCCATTTGTTCAAAGCATCTTCTATACATGACATTGACCAAGCTGCCAGTATCCAACATGATCCTTCACACCTCAATGTTGCTGACCTTGGCTCTAATGACAAAAGCATCATTATGAGGGGACTGGATTCCTCGTGTGTTGTCATTTACAAAGGTGATACTCCAAAGTAGCCTTAGCTTTCTTAGCGAGTCTATCAGACTCACAACCCACAGATAAGACATAGCTCGCATTTCATACATATCGTTCACGCGAGCTACATAAGGCTCCCATGATGTGCGGCCCTCCATGGAGCGTGAAGATGGTTCTAACTATAGCCGTATGCTCTTGTTTAGAATTTTAGGAAGGCTATGTTGTCTACTGCTAAGGTCGTTAACTTACAGGTCACACCACATAATCTTTCAATTAACCTCTCTTAATCAGGTCCTCGATTGCATCTTTGAGTGACCTACATTTAGAGGTAATGTGCCCAATGTCATTATGGTAGGCATAGAACCTGTTGGCATCCCTGTACTTTGAAGGGGTCAGTAGGGGCCTAGGTCACCTGAAATTCTCCCTGTGCTTTTCTATGGTGTATATCCTCTCCAGAGTATCGATAGGATGCTATAATTATCATGGTGACCTCGGGGTTCAGGTCGCTTTATCCTAGCTTTCATAGTAGGTCAGGCATCTACGTCATTGGTCTAGCTTATTATGCTTTTACCATGGTTGTTCTTTTTCCTATCCTAGTCGGAAACTGAGCTACCGAGTTCACCCTTCTATCTGGACTTTTGTAGGCCAAAAGTTTCCTTCTACCAAACCTCTTTAGTGGGCCGTTCATAGAATTCCCCCAAGCTTTTCACCAGGGATTTGTATATGCTTTTGTACAGTTTCTAGTCTCTACGAAGTCCCACAGAGATCACTATTAGAATGCTATCATCGGAGGGACTCTCCACATTATTGACCTCACATTAAAATCTTATGATGTACTCCTTCAACGATTCATCCCTTTGTTGGAAAATTGTGGCCAAGTGGCAAGACGGTGTAAGCTACTTCTTGAGAGCTCCGTATTGGTTGATAAATTTATTCTGGCATTCCTCCTAATTGCTAATGCTACGAGCTATAAGTCCTTTAAACCACACTCATGGCACATCCTTGAGAGTAGTAGGAAAGACTTGACACTTGACCTGGGGATTGCTGGTTTGGAGGTCCATCTAGATGTTGAAAGCATCCAAATGATCGTATAGGACACTTCTTCCATTATATGGTGGGATAAGTGGAACCTTGAACTAGTGGGGGAGAGGTTCTATCTCAATCTCCTTGAAAAACGGGGTCCTCCCCTCATAATGACCTGATCGGTCTTGGGTCAATGGACATTTCTCTAACTTTTGCACTGTTTACATGAGCTATTCGATCATTTGATCTTGAACTTTAGATCGTTGATTTCTACCACTATCATGGCCCACCTTCGAGCCTTCAGTGTGGTGCAAGTTCCTAGGTCACTTGTTTCTTTTGCTTTTATAAGCTCGTCGTCTCTCCATTTTAAGTCACGAGCTGGAGGAGTGATCTGAATTTGCCCGCTGGGCTCCTTCTTTGGCTAATTTCTCGCTTTGTGCTGGTACCTCTCCTTGTGGCTGCCAGACTACTTTCACGACCAGTGTGACTTCACCCTATTTTTGTGCTCTTTGAGTGTGTGCTTGAGCTAGTGCTTTGTCTGCATTAGCAAGCCTCTTGACTGTACTGTTGAGCACTTCTTAGCATTGACGTAGAGCTCATACGCCATCAGCCTCCAAAAGGATGGAGGAAGTACTTGCTAGGATTGGGTTTTCATCTCCAGGCATATTTCGTCATTGCCCTTCATGACCACCTGGTTGGTTAGTGGTAACATTTGAACTCCTAGTTACTCTTCCTCTTGCCATTGTGATTGATTGGTGAGTAAATAAGAAAGCAGTTTGGTCCCACCATGCATGCCAAAATGTTGATGGTTGATTTTGGTAATTGGTCAATGGAGGATTTTGAGAACCAAACTATTGTTAAGAATGGAAAGATGGTAAGAAAATGGCAAGAGATTCGGAGGAAGAGAGTAGAGAACACAGAGAGTTTTATCATGGTTTGGCTAAAGTCAAGTTGACCTTTACATTCATAGTGATTGTATTGGCTTTGAGCGGTTGTTTTGTTATACAAGGCAACAGTACATACGTCTATGGCTATTTCTATAGAGTTTCTGCATATATTTCACTACATCTCATGCAATGGCTCTCCCTCCCTATTTATAGAAGCCGGGAGGGTTACAAGTTATAATTTATCATTGTAAAATTATGATTGCACATGCATTGAGCATTAAATACTAGACGTCAAATAATAAATATGGGGTAAATCATTGTGGGATTTTGGAGGCCGATTTATAAGTTAGTAGAATATTCAGACAATTTGTTAGACATTAGCTGTTCCTAATTACGCCGAGAGAAGCTCACTGTAGCCTTGGCTGATTGGAAACTTCGAGCCTTCGCTATGCGACCTGTTATTTAGCTTTAACAACCTTGCTTTGAGTTCGGCCATGCCTTCTCGCCTCCTGACCCAATTCTTTGGGCTTCTGCTGATCCATTCTACCTAGTCCCTAAATGCCCATAACAAAAAGCTAATATGCTCTTATTTTTTATCTTGAAGAGCATGTAAGATTTTGTGAAAATAGTTGTTATTTTTCATGTTTCAACTATTGAGGTGAGTGATACTTACCATTCTTATGAATTATGATATAATTCTTACTTGGAATCTATTGATTTGTGGTGCAAGTTAGTGAAATGGGTTTTTGAGGTTATATGATGAGACTTGATGATTGAATGGATATGTTGGAATTTTGTTTAGTATGTGGTTGAAATGATTGAGTTTATGCTTGTTTAAGCTCTAAAAAACATGAGATGTTAAGACCCTATAGTGAGTTATTGAATTAGAAATACTTTCATCTATTTTTTTGCTATTTGCATGCAAAATATGCTTGGGTGAGTCAAATCGCACCATTTTGAACTAAATCCACAATCATGCTTGCAGAAACCCAATAGTTTTTCTTGATCAATTCAAATTGAAATTTGAATTAGGATTGTATGATTCGAATTGACCATCCCTGCTCTATTTTGTGATTCTGATCATGATTCTAATTGCATTTGAAATTAAACTTCCTGAGAGTTTTCAAAATTTTACGAGTAGACTTGCATGAAATTGTGTCTTCCACAAATGAGTTTTCCAATTCTAATTATGATCATACTCATTCTTCTTCAGCAATTCTAATCGTGATTCTGATTGCATTTTTGCAAGTTTCACATTATTGAACCAATATTTACTTTTTCCTAACCTTTATTTTAATTCCTTGAGTTGCTCTCATAATGAACCTAAACAATTCAAGAAAAATAAGTAGGAGACTATGAATAAGGTAATTCATAAGCTAATACCAATGAATAAAATTATTATGCATGAAAGAGTATCTAATCAATGAATCTATAAACCATGGTGATTATAAGGCAAAGAAGTATGATGATAATGATGATAACTGTGATAGTGAAAATGTGATATTGTGATGTTATGATGTTGATTGAATTATAATCATTTAAGTGATTACATGGTGCAAAGCTTGATTATGTACATGAGACATGGAATGATACACAATGTTATGAATCATAGTAAGATATATCCATATGAAAATGATGTGATGTCCTTTATGGAAATAGGATAATTTATTACCTGATAGGCCTTGAGGCTTGATAAGTGAATGATAGGTTATGGTGGAAAAATAATGAACCAAATCCTGGATTTGCACATTTCAATATGACCTAATGTGCTGAGAAATGCGTAACGTGAATTGCCTCAGTGGTAAATCTTTAAATACCCTATAATTCTTTATAGAAATGATATAAGTATCGGCTATTTAATTATGGTATGGATACATGTTGTTATGTGATGAATTATGTTTGGTATGAATTTATCTTATTAAGCCCCAAAGTTTTTATTTTATGAATTATTTTTTTTTCTTTTTAGATACTCAAGAATTAGTTGCCAATCCCTTTATGAACAAGTAAGATGGATAACAATCTAATGGAAATTACAGTTGATACATACACCACTATAATTGGTAGTCCTTTAGGTGCATATGAAGTTAAGATTCATTATATAATAGTCCTAAACTTGGCTGGTTGTGAAGTATTGCATGAAGTAGAGATCGTTCCTCTATAACCCCCTAATGTACTTTTGATTTTGGCTATGGGTTGGTTTGATCCTTATGGGATCTACCATTTTCTTTCTCTTGCTCACCTTTTGAAAATGTACATAGCATGACCATCAAACCCTTCGGGATAGAGTTAGTCTAACATATACTTTTGAATCCTTATGTGTTATAGGTTAAACTAACTCTATTTTGTTTTGTCCCTAAAGGAACCTAGGGTATTATAGGAGAATGTTTTGTAAAGTTAGCTAGGGAGATATAGTTGCATTTTGGAGAAGTTGTTGTAATGTTAAATACTAATGTTGAAAGAGGCATGTGCCTTAATAGGCAGTGATTCTATATATTATGTAGGCTTAAGTTTGTATATATATATATATATATGTATATTAGTGGTTTGCAATTCCATGAATTCTATTCTCTTTTAAGATCAAATCAATTTGAGTTACTTGGATGTTAATGACACTAAGTGAACTATAAATATAATGGAATGATAGAATTCAATTAAAGGTTGGTGATTATCAATAGGAACATTGATATTCACAATGGTCATGACCAGGATTTGGGGTCATGACAATCACTTCCCTGGTGTTCTAGATTTTAATGACTGGAACATTATGAATCAAATTAAGGAGACTTCTCTAACCAATATTTTTAAAACAACAAAGCTTTTTCCACTGATGATTTAGCAACTTGGAAGATAACTTAGTTTTAATGAAACCAAATTGTATAAAGAATGACGACAATTATAAGAACTATATGCACCAAAGGATGAACCTTTCCTTTCTCTAGACATTGGTTAAACAAAGACTTGACATCTTGAGGCATAAGTAAATCCGGTTTGATGGACAAATGAAAGGCAAATCATAATGTTCAAGAGAAAGAACATTGCAGAAATAGATGAGGAATAGTCTTTTTAGTAGTTCCACGCTAAACTAGAGCATGAGCCAGGCGTCCCAAAAAATTAGAGTTTGGACATAAAAAAAAATTATCTGAATAATATTTAGACTTTTTTTTTAAATTGGATTAATAAGCTAGTTGGACTCAAGACAACACAAATGTAATTAGATCGACCTTGTCTGGATAAATAGATATATATTATAAAAAATTTAACATTAATATATAAACTAATTGTTATTTATTAAATTTTATAACAAAAAAATTATCTTATTTAACACAATTAATAATTATACTTGTTTAAATATTTTATTATTTAATTAAAACATATTTTTTTACAAAAAGTTTTAATTATTTTTAAAACCTTAATTATTAATTAAAATTTTAAATTTTTTTTGAAAGAATCAGGCCTTAGGCCATAAAGACTAGAATTAGGCCAGGGCATGCTGGGTCAATTTTTTTTTAAAAAAATTTAGGATCAAGTTTGGATCAATGCATAATATATAATTTCATGTAAAAAGACTTGGTCTCGTTACCCTGAGAATCGAACCATGATCACTTCTATTGTACTCAAAGAGCAAAGAGTAGGGAGTGAACTAAACATAGAGTTTCCATAACTTTTGGCAATGAAAGTCAAATTGAGATTAAACACTAAAAATATGATGGTAGCCTCTTTTAATTAGGGGTGCTAAATGGGCCAAAGTTTATGGGTCAATCCATTTAGTTCAGACTTCCATTGGATCAGAATACTAATTTGGTGGCCTGTTTAAAAATGAGCTGAGCCCATGTGGACCATGGTCTACACAGATTGGGTTTCCCCATAGACTAACCTCCTTTTTTTTTTTTTTAATTTCAAAATTCTTAGACCATATCCTTCTATATTACATACATTTGAAAAAAAAAGGTTAGAGTCCACTCCATGTAAACTAAATGGACACATTATTTAAAAATGATTAATCACACCCCCATTTAATCGTACATGTCAAACTTGATTAAATTTAAACTAATTACATGAAAAAAAATGGAAATCAAATTTTAAAACTATTTCTTAAAAAATTTTGATTCAAATGTTTAAAAAACTTGAAAAGTAAAAAAAAAAGTGGGCTAGCTTGTAGATCGTCTTGATCCATCTTAGGATCAGAATGGGCCATGGAAAGCTAGGCTCATTTAAAAGTGTGTCTGAATGGATCAAATCTATGCAGATCAGGTCTAATTTGTCTATTTAACTAATAGTTGTCGAGACTAGTAAAGATATTACTGAACCACCTAAACTTAAAACTTGGGTGAGTCTAGGTCAAATTCACAGAGACCTGTGATTGTGATTAATTTCTATGTTTATAGTGGAAAAAGGGGGTTGGATATCTAATTAGAATTGGAATTAAAACAAATAGTTGGAGAGCAAGTAAACAAAATTAAAAATGGAAAGGAAATTAAATGAAAAAGTTTTAATCTAAAGGACTCATGCAACTAATTCAGTGAATGATCCTTGACACTATTGTTTCATTCCCTCATGGCCCACTTAGCTAAGAAACCAATTAAGCCTAGCATCTAATTAATTCCTAATAATTTCTTCCTAGATTGGTCAACTAAACCCAGCATCCAATTGACCCTTATTAATTAAATTAATCTAATAAGTCAACAAATTACCCCCAATTCTCTAGGAAAATTGACTTTCGTAACAGTAAATCAAAATCACATTGCTACTCCAACCAAATAGCCACAAAAACAACAAATTGCCTATGGAACTTCAAGTACGTACCAGTAAATAATTATTAACAATTAATTAATCAGCCACCTTAATCACCCACAAAATGTGAAAAAGTATATGTAGTGTGACACAATATGCTTGAAAAACATTGTTCTTCGAAGAAACAACATAGAAATGAATATGTGTCATGACATCCATTGAATCAATTGGACTTGGTCTCATATGATTAAGAAATGAAACCCATTATGAGCTTTTGAATATCACAAACATATGTATCATCTTTGTTTAGACTTTTCAAGAACTTTTTCCTTTCCGTTTGTAAATGGACATCACAGAGGTACGAGGGTGTGTTGTTGTATTTAACATGTTTTAAACATAAGCTTGATTACATGTCTTAAAATTATTTTTTTTCATGATCTGAAACACGAGATTGACATGTTCAAAACATAATTAAAGCTATTTTTAGAATATAATGGAACAACTTCTACAAAATTTTGTGTTTTAAAACAAAATAATAATAGAAAAAAGTTAGAAATATAAAAAGAGGGGAACATACAAAAGAATAACTTTTAATTTTGAAATTGTTAAATTTCATAGAGAAAGTATAAATAGGAAATGACATGACAAGCTAACATTAATGATGATATCATGATACTTAATTTCAAAATTTTGTATAATTGAAGGTTTCAATTTCAAGTTTTTAAAGTTTATTGGAAGCAAAATCCAATCATCCAAATGTTAAAGGAATTTTTTTTTCATTTTTCCTTAAAAGGAATATGTGAAACATCACATACTTTCTCTCTCTCTTTCTCTCTCTTTTTTTAATTTTATTTTTTTTAAGGAATGTCATAATTTGTTAAACTTTAAGTTTGTGTCTTTTATTACAAGAGCTAGTTATGATACCTCACATTGATTAGATTTAAAATTTGATTATAATATATAAATATCAAGTTTGGCTATTTGTGAAATTCTACATCAATTAAATTTGAAAGTTGATTGTAACATACAAGCATCAAATTTGACTACTAAGTCTTGTTTCTTAGCTAGTTCATTTGCTCCAAAAGCATCATCTTCTTTGCTTCCATTTTAGCTAGGTGGATGATTATATTTCTTTGTTCTTGTACTAAACTAGATACATGTTAGTAATGAACTCCCTCTTATAGTTTGTGTCACATCCTAACTTTAAGCACATGACCAGTGTAGGAAACCACCATGGAATGGTCTCCTACAAGCCTAACTCACCAACAATGTAAGACTCAAATGCAAAATAATTCCATCAAACCTAGATAAAACACAATTTGTCAAAACCATATTTTTTTTAAATAACTCATAAATGACAAAATCAATTGAGAACCTATAGAAGTTTTGGCAAAATCTCCCCTATTTTTCAAATACTAGGTCATAGGCCAAATCAATAATAAAGGGCCACACACTCTATCTAGAACACTCTATCTAGAAATCTATATGTATAGCAGTCATATTATAATAACAACAAAATACATATGCACATGAAGACCAAGTTTCATATTCAAACTATCCATCACCTTATCATTATGTTATAAACTCTTGAATGGGTTCAAACGCAAAGTTTAAAGTGTGTGACCTTAGTTCGTCTTTGAAAGCCTATAAAATTAGAAATTTAAAAGGGATGAGTCATAGGGAATTTGTGAGTAAATAATCTACTATATCCTATAACCTAAGAAGATAATTTATTTTAAATAAAGAAAATTGAAAATACATTAGATGTCATAAGATTGAAAGCAAAATTGTCTATTGATGTGCACAAACTTGTTGTACATTTTAAAATAACCGCAAGTGCACGGCGTAGTTGTAGCTAGTACCGGCGAATACAGGTTGATCTCACAGGGAAGTTATTTTAAGTACCAGAATCCTTACAACTCAACTATCCAAATCAATGATAAATCAATGATAAGAAATAAA
>JANHAO010028330.1:0-10633 GCA_026873985.1 Saraca asoca
CTATTAAGATAAAAGTAAATCCTAAAACTAATCTTGAATCTCTTAAATCATAATTGTATACTTTTAAAACCTGTAAAACAAATTAAAATTAAGCAATATAGTATAATATCAAATAATGTAAAAAAAAATGATTAAAATTATTTTTCAACATCAAAAATAAAAAATATGTATAGCTAGGATAACCTAGGCTAACAATATCGTTTAGCTAAGCTAATAAGACTAACAATTAGGAATTTATTTATGAAAAGCTCAATTTGACTCAAGGAAAATGTAGTTAAAAACAAAAGTCTGCTCGCCAAATTTTGAAAACTTTTGAGAAGTCTAATTTCAAACATGATGAGAATTAAAAAATAGAGCAAGGTTAGTCAATTTGATTTGTAAAATTCTAGTTTAAAATTTGATTCAAATTGGTCAAGAAAAACTACTTGGTTTCTACGAGTATGATCGCATGTTTAGTTCAAAATGGTATAATTTAACATGCATGAGTAGATTTTGTTTATTAATAGTAGAAAAACAAGGGAACTCATTTCCAGCATAAGACACACTATAGGATCTTATTATCCCCTATTTTTTGAAACATAAACAAACACAAACTCAATTATTTTAACATCATACTCATTATCATCTTAACAATCTAATTAATCATCAAGCTTCATCATATCATCATAAAACCCATTTTTACTAATTTGCACCATAAATCAATAGATCTCAAGCAAGAATCATGTCACACTTCATAAGAATGATAAGTATTACTCACCTCAATAGCTTGTATACAAGAAACTGTAACTATTTCACTAAAATCTTCTATGCTTTTCAAAATGAAAAATAAGAGCATATTAGCTTCTAATCCATTTTCCACAGATTTCTCTTATTAACTAATCATATATAATTAAATTATGATTCCTATATGATGAATAAATTTATATATAACAAATTTGAGCTCCAAAATGTCAGAAAATCTGGATTAATTCATGGGTTAAATAGTATCACGAATAGTGATAGAAAATTTTAAAAATTCATAACTTGAGTTATACTTAATGAATTAATATAATTTTGATGTCAAAATGAAGAAGAAGATGAGAAGATTTAACAGTAAAAATATGATAAAATAATAAGAAGAGTTAAGGAACTTACTTATAGAATGAGTGAATGAGTAAGTGAGGGTTTAGAAAGAGAAAGTGGAGGCTTGTTGAGGAAGAAGAAAGAAGTCTGCATGACTTCCTTTGGGCTGAAGCCAAGAAAAGAATAAGGGAAGCCGACCAAGGGAAGGGTATTTTAGGAAAAAAATAAGTCAACATTTTACTATTTACAAGTTGACCACTTCTTTATTTCATATTTCTTTCATTTTGAGTTCAAATTTAACGTACTTATCGATTTTCAAAATATACAAAAATTGAATATAAATTAGTTAAATTAAGTACTTTCATAACGGCTATAATTTTATGTTTATTCGATATCCGTAATCCTTGTTTCAAAATTTTCAAAGTTTTTTAAAAATAAAATTTCAAAATTATAATTTTTCTTCCTTGAACATTCTTAATTAACTTTTTGATCTTTTAAGGGTTTTATAAAATCCATATAATCAATTTCTACTATTTTTAGTTTTCTCATAACTCAAAATTTATAATTTCGAAGTTTCAAAAAATTTTAAATTTTCCTTTTTGAATTTTTTTGAAAAGCCATTTTTTTACCAAAATAAATGCTAATAATTTTAGGATTTTACATCTTATCATGGTAGACATCACCTTATGTTTTGGTCTATCACGTACTAATTGAATTTCAAAGTTAAGGCATGAAGACTTGTGGATGATGTTCCACAATATTTCAATCTCAATTGATTCCACATTTTTTTTGATAGTTGGGAAGTTCTTAAACTCCCCAACAAGGTCATCATTCATACAACTTAACATGGTAAAGCGTATACTCTTATCCTTTTTGAACCAAGCATCATAATTTTCACGCTCATATCAATGATGGGTCGTATTCCTAATTTTGGGTGGAGCTATGCTTTTGGTCAAATAATCAAGCAATTCATGGTTGTTCAAAAGGTACTGAACCTTCTTATGTCAGATGTCATAATTCTTTCCATCTAATTTGTCTCTGTTAGTCAATACAGAAATGATATTCTTTAAAGCCATTTTACTATATCATTGCATAAGGTTTAATTAGTGCAAATATCTTATTATACATAATTTAATTAGATGATCTAATTTCCTTCTATTTTATTAGATCAAAATTTTTATTATATTAGTAATCATCCCTAACAATATAATAGAAAATTAGACTTCTAATTAAATTCCTAACATACAAGATTTCGGTCTCATATATTCACTTCATTTATATATTCACAAATATATAATGTTTATTTGAATCCATTTAAAAGATTCTTTTCATATTTTGTTGTCTATACTAAAAAAATGCAATATATATATCAAGTAGGTGCAAAATCACGTTCCTTTACAAGATTTTTTGAAAAATAAAATACAATCTAAAAAATTATTATATAATTAAATATTCCTACAATATTAATCCACATAATAAATAGGGATGCCCCACCTTTGCTTTATATATGATATTATTTTGAAATATCTATATATCACACAACATAAGTTTTTTTTAAAAAAAATATCAATGCTTCTAAAATATAAATTCATCGTATACATAAATAAAATCATTATTTACTCACATAGATAAATAACGATAATAAATATTTAGAAGCACAAAAGAAAATGCAAACAATCAACATATCACAAAAAAAAAGTTCAGATATCAAAATTTTCAATTTTTTTTAAAAAATAATTTCTATTTAATAAATAAATAAATTATTTGAAAAATAATTTCAAATAAAGGCATAAAATGCAACTTAATGCATAAAAATAATATTTTTTTCACTAATAATAATGTCAAATATTATTTTATTACCAAAAAAATTCAAAGTTTATCTATTACAGAACTTTCACATTTTACATGCATAAAAACTAATTTTAAAAAATAATAAGAAAATCAAATTAATTTTAAAAACTATAAAAATATTTCATTAAAATATTTTTTTTTAATCTTTAAAGTGATATAAAATACATTATCAAATTTAATAAGGTAATCCCACTTTTCATGTAAAACTTAAATAAAAAAAAGGACATTCAACACTGCCAGTGGGTTTTCAACAATTAATTTGCAAGGTGCTACAGTGCCACTGCTTCAGAGTGGTTGTAAGGACTCGGATGAATTCTCGCACGTCAAATATTTTAATTTTTTTAAACGTCAACTCTGGGTGTCAAACTGTGGGCGTCTGTGTTCTATTTTTCTTTTAAACCAACCCCATGTGCCACACTGTGGCCCCTGCCACTGCCACAGTGGCTGTCAGGACTTGAATTGACACACACTCCATGTGCCACACTGTGGCCGTAAGGACTTGAACTGACACACTGTGGTTGTTCGTAAGTACTCTGATCAATCTATGTAGGTCAGATTTTTTTTCATTTTTTTTAAATTTAATCCAACCTTAAATTGGTGTATCTTTTTTCGATTGATAACGAAATTAAGCATATTTGATTTCATGTTAAAGCTTAAAATATATACTTTACAATAACATAATTTTTAAGTTGATATATCCTTTTTGTTTGATAATGAAATTAAGCATATTTGATAGCATTTTAAAGTTTAAAATATATATTTTACAATGATATAATTTTTTTGGAAACCAGGCCTTTTACACAGAAAAAAAAACTCAAAAAGAAACCTTTTTAAAAGCTTTTAAACACACAAGATAAAAAAAAATGTTTCAATTTTTTTAAACTGTGTAAACATAATTTGTGAATATTTAAACACAAATTAATAATTTTATTAGGAATATGTGAATAAAAAATATCTTAATCCATTGTGTACGTTTACGTGTCATATGCCATCAAATTATGCACATAGATAACAAATAAATAAAATATTATAAAATTTTATATACAACATATGGATGAGAATAAGTCACATGGCCCTGATACAACTGTTAGTATATTTAAAAAAATTGGGATTTAATATTTACCTTTTATTATAAGTTTTGGATCCTGCAGTGGAAATTTTATCATTTGGACTTAAATCATGACCTATGTACACATGAACTCCTTTGCATTCTCGATCTTCAAGCATGTTCTAGATCTACACCCACAAACAAGCGTCTCTCCCAATAATTATAGAGTAACCATTAAAGTTCTCTATATTAGCCTTATTAGCAAATATTCTTTAATTTTGATGTTGAAAAATAATTATAATTAATGTTACGATCTAATTATATACTTTAAGTACTTATTCATTTTGCAAGTGTAAGTTGATCAAATAACATTCAAGATATCAAGAGAACCAACACTAGTCTTAGTTTTTATTGATTTTTCTAGAATCTTTTATAAGTATGTTCTAATCAATTTTAATCTAAATAAATTTCTAAAAATAGTTGAATTGAGATAGAAATAAATCAAATGAGATGAGCGTAAAACAAATATTTTCTAACTATATTTTGAAATGGCTTTTCACAAGTTGAAATTTTGTAAAAAACTTTTTTATTGTGTGAATCGATTCATACTGAAAAATTTATAAAATCTACTTGAATTGATTAGATAATCAATTCATGAAGAAAAGCTTTTGAAAATACTTCTACCCAAACATTAGAAAATAGTTTGAATCGATTAGATAATCAATTCATGATCTTTTTACATAAAAGGGTAAATTAAGTCATGCATCGATTCGATCATAAACTTCTTCATAAGCGAATCGATTCACTAATCGATTAATTAGTAGGTAACCATTACGAATTATTTATGAGTCGATTCACGAGTTAAAAGTCAGTTATTTTTTCAAAAGTCAGCTATAACATCTATAAATACCTTCTCACTCTCATTCTAATGCATAACTTTATATCAGTTTCCATAACTTTGAGTGCAAAAACAGAGAGAATTTTTTAACTTCATCTAATCTAATTCTACCTCTTTAAATCACATTTGATTAACAATTTTAGATCAAGTCTGTGAAGAACACAACTGGTTAATTGAGATTTTTATCTCAATTATTGGTATTGTATACTTAACTTTTCATTCTTGGTTTAATTTTGTGATTTCTAGGTTGATAGGAATCGGAGATACAAAGGAAAAAGTTAGTATTCCCTTGCATCTTCTTTAGTTGTAAGGTTGATTATACTTTATTAAAGGTGTAGTGTTAATTGTATTTATAGGTTAGCAAGATGGCCGTAAAATTCTTGTGTAAGAACTGATGTTTAGGAGTCTAGTCAATTCCTATATTTTTGAGTAATAAAAAGTGATTATCCTATTGATGATTATCTAGTGGATGTAGATTTAAAGTTGAACCACTTTAAAAATCTGGTATTCTTGTTTATTCTTTTCTGCATTTTGCATTCTACTATTTTGCTACATTATAATTCTGGTTTACTGCATTTTTTATCTTAAATAGCAATTGGTTTAATTTGATCAATCTGAAATTGAATTCCTAATTACATCGGCAACTCTAATATTATCTTGATCATTTAATAGAATCTTCTTGAAAAATCTTATAAGACAAGAATCTAATTTCACTTTAAAAAGAGTATTTTACATTTGTAAAAAGGGGAAGATCTTTATATTTTTTGAGACTAACAATTGATATTAGAACCTTGGCTCTTGATACTCTTTATTTTCTAAAGAAAATGGATTCTAGCTTCACATTGTTTCATGAATGTCCACCTTTGAACAAGCCACCTAATTTTAATGGACATCACTATATCTGTTGGAAACTGAAAATTAGAGATTTTATTAAAGCCATTGATATAGACATGTGGGAAATTGTAAAAGATGCCTAAATCTTTAGGACAGAGGAGGAAAGTAAGAAGCATCTTCTTGTCTTTAAAGTTAATGAATTATCTCCAACTCACTTTCCGCTAATGAATATGAAAGGATTTCTAACTGCACTAATATTAAATAGATTTGGGACACTTTAGAAGTAACACATGTAGGAACTACACCGGTTAAGGCATCTAAAATACATATTTTAGTTTCTGAGTATGAAATGTTTAAAATGGAAGAAGGTGAATCAATTAGAGACTTTATCCAAAAATTCACTGCTATAACTAATCATTTGATATTGCTTGGATAAACCTTTAACAATGCAGATTTAGTACATAAAATTATGAGATCTCTTACTAAAGAATGGCAGCCAAAGGTGACAATCATAAAGGAATCACTCAAGATAGGGATGCCAACAATTCGAGAGCTCTATAAGAATTTAGAAAAGCATGAACTAGAGCTAAAGAGATATAGGAAAAATGATGATGACAAAAGGAAGAAAACTCAGGCACTTAAAGCTGCAAAATTGAAACTGATGAAGAAGCTGATGAGAAAGACCAAATGGCACTCCTAAGTAAAAAGTTGTAGAAACTCTTAAGAGAAAAGAGGAATAAGGAGAAGAGGAAACCTATTCCACAAAGGAGGAATCAAAACAAAAATAAGCAAAAGAGTTCTTTATACACTTCTATATGTTTTGAATGCAAAAAATCAGGATACTTTAAACCAGATTGTCCAATATTCTTAAAGAGACAACTTGAAAATGATAGAAAGAGAAGAAAGCTAATTGTCAAAAAAGGCAACCTAACAATTTGGGATCATGAACAAGCTGAACCTGGAGAAGAAGAAGAAGAAGAACTAGAGGAAGAGACACTCTTCTACCTCATGGCCAAAGTTGATGAAGACAATGAGGTATTTAGAAACCAATCCTTCTTTTACTCTAGAGATGAGCTTAATTCTATTGATGACAATTTTAGTGATTATGGATTTAACTCTACTAATGATGATGAAACTTATGATTTGTATGATGAGCTGTATAAAGTTTTGAAAAAGGCTAAGAAAGATTTAAAACACGCTAGAGCAAAAAAAGAAGTCTTACTTGAGAAAATTTAGCTGTAAGAGAAAAATGATTTGTGTGATTTAGCTGAAAAAAATATTGAGTGAAAATAAAGTTTGTGATCAATGTGAAATTTGCAAATCCAAAATAGATATATTGACCAAAACTTTATATGGTTTCACAAATAGTAAAATGAGACTGAATGATTTGCTACAAAATCAAACTGGCTTTTAAAAACAAGTTTGGTTTAGGATATAGACAGTAAACTAAAAGGAGATCAAGGAAAAATTCTAAAACTGTCAAGTTAAATAGAAAATTCAGTCATATTACATGCTCACTTAAAATATTCAAATCCAATTTTGCACATTAAATTCAAAAGAAACATCATAGGATGAACAGAAACTAATGTTTCTGAAATACAAACACAACCAATAAAACATGAATACAAACCAACACTTCTATCACAAAGTCATCAAGATATACACACAGACTAGTGTTTATAAAATACAAACACAAAATCAGTAAAAAAAAAAAAAACATGAACATAAACCAGTTTTTTTAACACAAAATCAGCAAGATATACACACAAACCGATGTTTGTGAACTATAAACACAAAAACTATGTTAAGGATGGGAGGAAATAGGTGATAATGTTACATGTGAAGCTTTTTCCTTTTTACGCTCTTAATAATGAGAGGAAACATGATTTGGTGTAGGATGGTTCCATGTCATTTATGAATAATAGGGACAATTGATAGTTTGTAATGCCATTATTCTGGTGGTCTAAGCCTGTCAGTAAAAATGATGACAAAAAGTTGAAAAATCTGTAAAGGGAATGCATCAGGATTTATCTTATAAGATTAAACCAGGATTGAAGTGATTTTTAATAAAGAGAGTTGTAAATTTACATGGTTATTTCATATATTCTTCAGTCTATATGTTGATTCTATAGGTGTTTACAAATTTGCTCTTTCTATTGTGTTTTTTGACTTATTTATGGTTATGCAGTCTGGATAAGAGGCTTGATAGTAGTTGCTTATGTAATTTCTAAGCAACACAACCCACCTTCTCTTTTAATTAAAAGCTATTATTAAGCTGTGTAGTTGTAGGACATGTTCTCTACTTGGTAGTTACAAATAGACTTGTCATTTTAATTAATCAAATTATGAAATAAGTGTTGTTACCAAAAGGAAAAAAAAAAGAATAAAATAAGTGCGTATGATGAAAATATATAAGGATAACTTTAAAATCATACACATGAAATTCACCCATACCAAATTGTAACTGCAGATATGATCTTTTAAGAAAATTAAGGCCCTAGAGCAGTTTGCATACTAAAATTGTGAAACTCTGTTAGTGATCTCACACTTAATTAGTCAATTTACAATGCAAACTAAGTATATCAATCACCAGAAGAAAACATTCAAATCAAGACCACACCTCCCCCTCCAAACCTTGTTTATTCTATGACACGTCTCACACAACTCTTGATCCCAAAATGCCACAACTTACAGAAACTATGAATTTCATTCCCCAAGCACTAGGTAATTCAACTTAACATATGAAGAATTGGGCTAGGGATGGACATGCAAGCTAATCCAGTAAGCATGACATGAGATGTATTTCACAAGAAGTGAAAGGAGCACTGTGACAACCTAATGGTTTCAGTAGAACTCAAGATTAAGCATGAAGTAATATACATGCATAGGTAAGTCATTCCCATTGCCTGGTCATGGTGTAACACAATTTCACAAAAATTATTTTATGCTCAAACGTAACATGACAATAGTATATGTAGGAACCAAATAAGGTTACCAATAGTATATGTTGTCCTTGTACTCTTTGAATGTATTTGTGTACATGATGTTGTATTGTATATCTATTAATGCAATGTGTAACCCTTAAGAACAAACTATCCCTTTAGAGTAGAAAACACTTTTAAGGACTATTGTGATAAATCATTTTCATTGTTTTATTGAAACTGAGTCTATACCATAAAGTACATAAATGGTAGATTTTGCACTAATCTGTCTGATGTGCCATTGCAATCACTCTTCCCAAATTCAGGCTTCAGGAAGCTAAAGCTCAGTGTGAATTGCTGAACTCTGGATTATTATCTACAAGAATAATCAACTACCTAAAAACTCTGTTTCTTTCCATTCATTAGATACCTTAAGTAACCTATCACTATCGGTGTATTTCTTTGCATACTCTATCTCTTTTCCATTCATTTTAAGGATCAATGTTTCAGTTCAGATTCATAAATTTTTTTTTGTGGGTAAGGACAGTGTATAGGGATATCTGCCTTGGTGAGTAGATAGGACAGTGTATAGGGATATCTGCCTTGGTGAGTAGATAGGCAAGTAATTTTCTATGGAATGTAAAACAGTAGCTAAACTTTTAAATAATATATACGGAATTGACTGAGAAACTTTTAAATTATATAAAAATAAGCCGCTTTTCTTCAGTAAAGCAGTTAGTTTCAAACTTAGAGTAATCTTGCTCGAAAATGGATGGAAAAGTGCACTTAGAGATTCCCCTATTGGAAACTCTTTAAGAATTTTATGTCACTAGAAGAGGTTATTTTCTTGTTCTTGATTGCACAGATACTATAATCTGGTCTTAAAATCCATCGACAATACCATACATAAATTTTGGGACTACTCTAAGGTTACAGGATCCCACCGATCTTGGTGAATGATTTTGCGTCTTTGTTTTCTAACTTTGTGTCTTTGTATTCAGATTGATCAGACATGAAAATCGAATAAGCTTAATTCTTTTATTTTGCAAAATTTGCCATACAATAAGCATGAAGCAAACATTATGTCAAAAAGCTATATACTAATATGAAAACCAAATAATTCAAAGGTCCCACCCTACATTTTAATAGAAATCCATTTGATGCATGAATACAGACAACTGTGATCTCCAATCAGCCTTCATTCAATCAGCCAAAACATCCAATCAGCCTTCATTCTCAGAAAACAAAACGACAATTCACATCAAACCCAAAAAATGCCAAATTCTAAAAACATAACAATTCAAATTTAATCATAGTTTAGCATAATCTTGATAAAAACATAACAACAACTCAAATTTCATCATTATTTTACATAGAAATCAGCCATAAATTACAAAAATCCTAAAAACCTAACAATATTTCAAAATCGTTAACTCTAAATTAAAATAAAAAATTTCAAATTCAAATGAACTTATCTCTTCTCCTTGCCGGCAGTGGTGACGCAAACTCTCACAACGGTCCAAGCAACCCAACAATGGAGCTCTAAGGTGGAGTGAGAGAGAGGAAAGCAAAATCGTAGAAATTAGGGGGTCTAATTGCAAGTTGGGTATATTTTCAATTTAATAATGAATAACTTTGTCGTTAAACGATTTAAGTGAAATGGTGCATTGCATTTAACAATGGATTTCTACTATTTTGTCAATAAATCCATGGCTAAATAGTAATAAATTTTTTTTTTTCAAGTGGACATTTGCAAAAGACCTTTTTGGAAATCCGTCGTAATTATGTCACCAAAGTTTGTGGAAAAACGGAGCCTAATTTACCGATGAACATGTTGCATGCTTGTTAAAAAAAAAAAGCCCTTTTTTTTATATAACTAGCGGTGAGCCCGTGCTATGCACGGGTGTAACTATGAATGCATGAATTATGTCATTATAATAAAAATTAAAGTTTTTGTTTATATTTTGTAATGATTTTATAGAAATTAAAAATTAAACTTTGACAAAAGTGGAAAGAACA
>JANHAO010028331.1:0-10633 GCA_026873985.1 Saraca asoca
CCAAACGATTGATAGATTCATAATGTATTGTATTAGCTTATCCTATCAAGCCTAATACGGTGTACCAAACGGGCCCTTAATGTATTAATTTCAAAAGAACAATATGTAAAAAAAAATTGGGTTTTGGAAAGTAAGGAGATAATATTTTACTTAGGGTGTTTGAATACATTATTTTAGCGTAAATTCAAAATTTAATTTTATTTGTCTTATTTGTTAACAGTATATATGAAATGAAGCAGAAATTCATTAGAACTGTTTAGCTTAGCTCTATTTCAATAAAACTTTGTTGGATAAATATAATTAATGTTATCTCTTTTTTTTTTTCTATATAGTACTTAGATATAATATATATGTATATATAATATTATTAGGAATCTAATACATAAAATTTTCAAAATTATAATAAAAAATATTTTAAAATTATACAAAATTTTAATATTTTATGATAAAAATTTCAAAGTATTAACTAAATTTAGTGATTAAAAAATTATTTAAAATTATAAATTTAGCATTTAATGAATTTATCATTTTAATTTAGTGGTAAAAGTTGTAGTACTATCAAAGGTACCTTAAATCTTTAATAAGAACACGCCACACAATAAAAAAATAAAACGTGGGCATAAATATTAAAAGTGTGAGGACAAATTCTGCTAAAAAGTAGAGTTAGCAAATTAAAAAAATGGAGGGGGGGGGGGCAACTTCTAAAAAATAAGTCAAGAAATTATCAAAATATGGGATCCATGAAAGATTTTATTTTTAATTTTTATGTTCCACAGGATACAACACATAAACACAGTACACAGGAAAGAAATATCACTTGTTTAAGAGCTAGGCATCCATGTCCTTATAAAAAGAGAGAGAAGGGAGAGAAAGATTGTGAAACCGTACGTGATCCAACAAGGATATAGATGAGAGTATATATTCTTTACGATAAATAATACAGAATAAGTGATAAGACTAGAATACCCTTATAGAGAACATGTACTAAATATTAATCTAACACTCTTCTTTAAATTGGAGCATAAATATTAATTATGCCTAACTTGTTACAAATGTAATTAATCTTATTCCCACTAAGTGCTTTAGTGAAAATATCAACTAATTGCTCACTAGTTCTAACATGACTAGCAGAAATAAGTCCTTGTTGAATCTTTTCACTAATGAAATAATCAAGCTCTACATACTTCATTCTTTCTTGGGATACTAGATTTGAAGCTATATGAATTGTAGCTTGATTGTCACACCATAGTGTCATGGATAGTGTGTCACTAAAATCAATCTCATCAAGTAACTGTTGCACCCACAATAACTCATATGTGGCTCATGCCATTGTATGATACTCTAATTCTGCACTAGATATTGAAACCATTCTGCTGCTTACTTTTTCAAGAAACTAGGTTTCCTTCAGCAAAAACATAGTAGCAAGTAGTTGACCTTCTATCTATTGGCACAAAACCCTTCCAACTTGTAGTGACCATAATCACTATAAAGGATCCCATGCCCTGGACCATCCTCTAAATAGGACAATATACCTAACATAGCTTTCCAATGAGTAGTACTGGGAGATGTTATAAATTGACTTATCATAGTCAGTGGGAATGTAATATCAGGATATGTCATTGTCAGATAATTCAACTTATCAACCATCTTTTTGTATCTTTTAACACCTAAAAACTCATCACCATCCTCTTTTGTGAGCTTAATATTGGGAACTATTAGAGTTTCACAAGGTTTACCTCCAAGTAGGCCACCATTAGTAAGAAGATTTAGAATATACTTTCATTATGACAAAAAAAAAATACCTTTCTTGCTGCTAGACACCTTATGCTCTAAGCAATACTTTAAATACCCCAAGTCGTTGATTTGGAATTTGGATTGAAGGAAGCTCTTAAGTGTAGAGATACTAACATCACTTTCAATTATTGCAATATCATCAACATACACAATTAGTTGAATGCATCCACTACTAGACTGTCAAAAGAAAACTAAAGATGTTGGCTTTGGAACAAGATTTTGTGCATTTTTTAATGGGTAAATAGGTTATTGGTCCTTGCAAGTTTGAAAGCTAGATTGGTTGTTAAATGTTACACTCAAACTTAAGGAGTTGATTATTCTTAAACTTTTTCTCTTGTTCCTAAGCTTTCTTCTGCTAGATAGTTCATTTCTTTGGTAGCTACACATCATTGGCTCCTGACCAATCAAATGTGAAGAATGCATTTCTTCATGGTGATTTATAGGAATAAGTATATATGGATCAACCTCTAAGATTTGTTGCTAGGGGGAGTATAGGAAGGTTTGCTTGCTCAAGAAGACATTGTATGGCCTAAACCAATCTCTCTATGCTTAGTTTGGAAGATTTAGTGAGGCAATTCTTGATTTTGGATAAAAAGTAGCTAACCTCCATCCAGAATGGATAATGCCTCAGGCACAAATGTTGGAAGCTTCATAGAGTTAGGGGAAGCAAAAATGATCTAGAAAAAGGAAGAAAGAATGTCATAAGAAACAAAAGAGGAAATTAGATAAGTGTAATTGCGTTTACCTTTTTAAAGGGTAGTGGAAAGATCAAAAATTGGATCTTGATATAAAGAAGCTAGTGGAGGTAGTGAATCAAAAATCTTTGGAGGGTGATTCTATACATCATTGGGTGTCACATTTGATGCCATCTTTTGTCAAAGAGGACATTAAGAGTACACATAGGTGATTGATGGTTGAAGAATATTAGAAGTTATGGGTAATTCTTTTTGAATATGATAGATTAGAAATTCATCCTCAAAGTCAAGTGAATGCAATGACTCTAAGAAAAATGGAGTAGACTCAAAAAATGTGATATCAACAGAAATAAGATAATGCCCTAACTTAGGAGAGAAGCATTTGTACCTTTTATGATATCGAGAATAACCTAGTAAGATACATTTTAGAGATCGTGGAGCCAATTTTGAAACTTGGGGTCAAACATCCTGAACAAGATAGGTGCAACCAAAGACGTGAAGCAAAAGAGGAAAAACAAACTGAGAAAGAAATAAAAAGGAATGGGGAATTTGACTTTGTAACACAGAAGAAAGCATTCTATTAATAAGAAAGCAACCAACAAAATAGCATCAACCCTAAGAGCTCTTATATGGAAAAGTAAGGCCCTAGTAAATTCTATTAAATGGTGATTTTTACTTTCAATGACCCCATTTTGTTGAGGTGTCACAATACATGAAGATTGATGAATCATGTCATTTTTTGTCACATATATGCAAAAAATAATGGAGAAATATTCTTTTGCATTATCACTCCTTAGAATTTTAACATTAGAGTTAAATTGAGTTTTGACCTTAAAACTAAAGGCATGAAATATAGAAAAAATTTGGTGCAAAATTTCATCAAATATAACCAAGTAATTTAGGGATAATCATCCACAAAGGTGACACAATAATGGAGACTAGCCTTAGATAAAATAGGACACGAACCCCAAACATCATAATGAACTAACTCAATGGGGGACATAACCTATTTATTGACCCTAGGAAAATAAAAGACTTAATGATATTTGACAAACTGGCATGACTCACATTAACACTGAACTCAAATTTGGACATAGCTTTTTCAAACTTTATAAGGAAGGATGACCCAATCAACAATGAATTTGAAGTGGAGAGACAACACTAGAGCATGTAATTAAACATAACACATTTTCAAGAGGACAATCAAGGATGTATAAACCATTTGATTCACAACCTTTACTAATAATTTTCTTCATCCGAGGCCCCTATGTGAACAATAATCAAGAAAAAAAAAAGAAAACACCACAATTCAACACATGAGTTATTTTACTGATGGGCATTAAATTAAGTGGAAACTGTGGCAAGTCAATACTGAAGACAAAGAAATTAATAAGGTAGGGCAAGCAATACCATTTCCTATGATAAAAGTAGTTGATCTATTAGCTAAAGTAACATTAGGTAATTAAGACGAAGTTTAAATGAGGAAAAATACACGTATTACCAGTCATATGATTTATTACACCTGAATCAATGACCTAGTTGTGTGACGAAGAAGTGAAGAAAATAGCGGGGTTACCTATCTGTGCCACAATAGCAATAGGAGTAGGAGCTAAAGATTGAAAAGCTAAGTATACTGAGCAAATTCTTTTAGAGGCATAACCATTGTTTTTCTCTTACTTGAATTATGTGCAATTTCATTGGACATAACATAAGCATGTTTCTAATGCTGTGAGCATTTCACAAGAAACTTCTAGTAATACCTCTTGATATGCCCCCATTCCTTGCAATAATTACAAATCAATGCATTACTTATAGCACAACTACCACCTATTCCACTCTTGGCACTTCCACAACCACCTCTAGTGTTGTCACTCCTATATCCAGTAGAGTCAAGGACTCACCTGGAACAACATTGTCCTTTGATACATCCTGAGTAACACGAAGAAGTTTGAACTAGATATCTTTCAAGGTCAAATTCTCCATCCCTATCAATATATAAGACCTTGTTACACCAAATTTAGGCTTTAGACTGACTAGACAACTCATCAATGCTAATTGCTCCCTTTATGCATTTATTTCTTTCACATTAGTAGTAATAGGTAGTAATGTATATAATTATTCAAACATTCACTTAAGTTCAGTGAAATATTTTGTTATACTATCTTTTTATTGACTCCATGCAATTCTTGAGAAATCTCTTTAAGATGGGATAAATTTTCTTTACTAAAATAAATAGATTCCAAGTATAATCATAACTCTTAGACAGAATCAAAATAAGTAGTTATGTCATCAACCTTGGAGTTTAAAGTCCTCTATATCATAGAATAAAGCCTTTTGTCATTGCAAGTCTATTTCTTTTTCGTTGTCTTCTTTGTTGGAGGATCCTTAATTAGATAATCCTCCATCTCTACACCTATAAGAAAATTTTAATAGATATCTTCCATTAGGCATAATTTTAGCCATTTAGTTTTCTATCTGCTATAAGAGAGAGAAGGGAGAGAGAAATTATGAAGTTGTAACTTAACAAAGGTTTAGGTGAGAGTATATATTCATTAGGGTAAATAATACAAAATAAGTGATATAACTATAGTAACCTTATACAAAACATATACTACATACTAATTTAACAATCGTCTAGAAACCTTAAAAGCTTGAATAGAACTTAAAGGATAAACACTTTTATCTAATAAAGAAATCATTGTATAATTATTCAAAAGCAACCTAATGTCATGCCCAATATTGTGAAGACTCTAGTGTAACCTCCCTTGCTATTGAACACATATTTTAATGATCTAATCTTTTTGTTGCCAATAGTATATATGTGGAAGAACTTAAGGAGTATTGCTTGAAAAATTTCCTTACATCATAAACAAGTAACCTTGGTAATGAAGTAGCAGAAGAACCATAAAATACTCTTCTCAAAAGATGAATTCCATCCCTTGGAAAAAGGTATCTACACTGTAAAGTTTTCTTCCCTTGTTCTTTCCATTTAACAAGCTTAAATATTAAACATTCAACATGATTGTTCAAACTAAACACAACTCAAAAATTAACAATTGTAGTAGACTTTCCAACAACATTAGAATTTGAAACACTAGAGTTAACAAGGGAAAATGCAACAATAATAGAAGTTGCAACACCAGAGCTAGCAATTATAAAAGTACCAATAGCATTAGAGTATGAAACACCATAATTAGCCTAAGAAATGACATCTAATGCATAGGAAGTAAACTTACCTTTTAATCATCCAAAATATACTACTTCAACCAATTTTTGATTGAAAACAAAATGTTTAAAGGGTTAACCTTTGCATGATGAACAACCACTTGATTTCTAACATACCAAATAGCATACAAAATAATAGCTATTGGACATGTTGACTGTGTATTAACATGTGGAAAATTTAATCTATTTAGTAAATAGCTCTTAATCCATTCAACAACATTCTATAGATAAATAGTTTTTGCCCTTATTGAAAGATCAGATTCAAGCTATATGACTTTAGAGAAGGAGCATTAGAGGAATAAGTGAGTGATTGATTCATCTTTCTTGGCACAAAAAGGAAAGGAAGTTAGTGAGGGTCCCAAAATATGGATCTTGCCCTTTTTACATTTGTAAATTATATATTCTTTAAGCTTTTGAAATTGGATTCTTGTTGCACAAGGTTTGTCAAAAAGATTTCTATTGGAAGATAAAGAATATATTGAAGTGACTAGTAGAATTTAGAATTCAATTATCAATTATTCAAATTGAAGAATTCAGTTAACTAATAGAATTTCAATAATTAGAATTTAGAATATTAAAATGTAGTGCAACAGTATATTAGAACAACAATAATGTAGTAGAATGTTAGCAGTGTAGAAATGAAAGATGCAAAAAAGATAAACAGGAAACACTAAGATTTTAAAGTGGTTCAACTTCACCTGAAACCATAGATGAAGTCAACAGCCACTGGATCAATCCTCAATTAGATGATTTCTTTTATTACAATTCATAAGATTTAAACCAAGCTCCTGAAAACTAGTTTACAACAAGATTTCACCAGGCTACTAGCCTAGATACAGTAACAATACACCTTTAGCTTAATTGTAATCAACTTTACAACTAATAGAAGATGCAAGGGAAGATTAACTTCTTCCTTGTATCTCCAATTCCTGATTAACCTTAAAAACTTAAAAAGCAAACAAGATTTTGGTAAAAGAAAATAATACCAGACTTTAGATGAATATCTCAAGAAACTAATTGTTTAACCTTCATAGGATTTGATCCAAGTAGTTAATCCAATACATTTTTGAGAGGTTGAGTTAGATCAGATGAAGCACAAAAACTCTCTTTGTTTTTTGCACTCAAAGTGATAGAGAATGATATGAAGTTCTGTGTTGAATGAGTGTAAGAGGGTATTTATAGTTGTTCTAATTAACATTTGAAAATAACTAATTTTAAAGTCTTGAATCAATTCATGAATCAATTTGTAGCATTTATAACTAACTAATACTTGACTAATCAATTTGTGACTTGATTTAGCTTGTGAAAATCATGAAAAAATCCACGATCAAATTGATGCATGAATCAATTAACCCTCTATGTAAAAAGATTTGTGAATTGGTTACTTAATCAATTCAAAATGTTTTCTAATGTTTTGGTAAAATTTTTTTTAAAATTTCTTCATGAATCAATTTGGGAATTGATTTGAGTACATTCCACAAGATTCTTTCTATGAATTGATTTGTGAATCGAATCACAAATGAAAAATAATTTTTTATAAAAGTTTAACTTGTTAGAATGCATTGAAAATATGGTTAGAAAACATTTGATTTAAGCCTATCTCATTTGATTTATTTCAACCTCAGATTAGCTATTTTAGAAAATTATTTGGATTAAAAACTAATTAGGTTACACTTATAAAAGATCCTGTAGACATCAATAAACCCTAGGTTGGATCTCTTGATATCTTCAATGTCACTTAATTAACTTTAAGTTTGCAAAATAAACAAACACTCAAAGTGTATGGTTAGATTATGACATCAAATAAAATTATTTTTCAATATCAAAACTGAAGAACAAATGATAGCTAGGCTAATCAATCTCCCATAGCTAGGAAAAATAGTTAACACTTGTATATTTCTTTATCTTAAAATTACTCTACAAGGAAAAATATTGTAATAGACCTTTCATAAAAAAATTATAACCTTTTGAGGTAAAGGTGACTTCTATAGAGCATGTAAAGGGAATTGACCACTTTGGGATACAATAACATATTAATATGATAAAATTTGGTAGTTTGCTCGGACAGAATAAGAGCCTTGGGCTAATCTTGTTCAAGCTAGCCATCAATAACCCCATAGTAAGACATAGGGGTTTGAAAAATTAATTGCCTAGTTTGGGTACCATATGCTAAAATGATTATTTGGCAACACCATTCTCCTGCACACCTTGCTTTGAATAGTTGATAAGGAATAGGCCCAACAATCTTCCACTATAACTCAGATCTAAGTTGGATATCCTTTCCTAATCCAATTTGCCACCATAGTATATCTATGATAAGTGATGAAGTTGATTGAAGAAAAGGGACATCAATCATTTTTACAATTTTATTAGTTTTTCAAATTATTTTCGAAAACCCTTCAATATTTTTCAAAATTTTAGTAATTAAGAAACTAATGATCAACAATTTTACCAACTACCACAATTAATCCAAAGTTTAACTCCTTAGCTACTTAATGTCAACAAGAATGATAATGAATATAAAAAATATAAAATGCAGAAGATCAAAGAGTGAAGGATTAGAGAAATCAAACACAAGATTTATAATGGTTTGACTTTAGAGATCTGCTCTAAGGATTACATCTACTCCTCAAGCTTGACCAAGCTTGGTTCCACTATATCAAAATCCCTCTAAGTTTGAATCCAACATGTGAAAAAATCTTTACAATGATTGCAACACCCTAGCAACCAAACCCTCTTGGGATTCTTCACTCAAAGCATTCAACTCAAAAGATACCTCACTTTTGCTAATCTAAGGTTCCCTTACCCCAAATACCCAAAAACAAGTAGAAGAAATGAAAAATTACAAGTAAGAAATGAAGAGGTCAAATCATTAATTAAAGTTGGCTAATACAAGGATTGTTCAAATCTAGCACAAGATTAAACAAAAAAGAAATCAATTTTAGGTCAAAGTAGAAGGAGTGTTTTTACCTTTAAAAGTAATAGGAATTCACTCTCTAAGTGTGTAGAAATGATATTTAGAGTGAGAGAGCCATTAGACACAAAAGGTAGTTGTTAATTCAAAATTTACTCAAGGAAAATCAATTCTTGAGGCAAAATTTTCAAACGAAAATCCATTCTTGAATCAATTCCCTTAGAATGCAAGGTTCTTGGTGTAAAACTTAAAGCATTAGAATCAATTCTAGAATTGATTCTTGTGCACAAAATTTTTCAAATTTGAATCAATTTTCTTAAGATGCAAAGAACTTAGGTTGGAACTCGAGGTATAGGAATTGATTTTAGAATTAATTTTTCAGTGTCATGACCTTGACATCTAATCATGATTGACGTGAATATCAATCCCTTCATTAATAATCACTAACCTATATTTCAATTTTGTTAATTTATTTTATTCATGACTTGCTAAATTTCATCATCTTTCAATGACTCAAATTGAATGGACAAGAAATAGAAAAGAATGCATGTGATCACAAACTGTTAATATACATACACACACACACACACACACAAAAATCGGGTCCAACATAGTATAGACCTATTGCCTATTAAGGCATATGACTCTTTGACACTTGAGTTCTACTTTTACACAAATTGCTCAAAATACAACTATATCTCCCTACCTAACTTTTTGGAACATTCTTCAACAACACCCCAAGTTCCTTTATGGATGAAATAAAATAAAGTTAATTTAACCTATAACACATGCGGATCCAAATGTATAGGTTAGACTAACTCTATCCATGAGGATTTGATGGCCATGTTATGTACATTTTCAAAAGATGATCAAAAAGTAAGTATGTGGTAGATCCTCTAGGGATCAAACCAACCCATAGCCATATTCAACACTACATTAGGGGGTTGTAGAGAAACGATTTCTACCTTGTGCAACACTTTACATCCTGCTAGGTTTAAGATTATGATATAATGTATCGTAAGTTAATATGCTCCTAATGGACTATCAATCATAATGGTGAATATATCAGTTGTGATTTCCATTGGTTGATTATCCATCTTACTTTTTAGTAGGGAGATTGACCACTAATTCTTGAGTATTTGAAAAACAATCCATAGAATAATAAATCTGGGGCTTAGTGAGATAGATACGTACCAAACATATGAATTCATCACACAACAAGAGCCTTACATTCATACACATGTATACATACCATTAACAAATAGCTAGTATTTATGTTATTTCCATAAAGGATTATAAAGTATTCAAAGACTTCTTAATGAGGTAATTCACATTATGCATTTGTTTAACACATTAGGCTACTGTAGGCCAATTCTACCTTGCATAGCCATATGTCAACATTTCAAATTCATTATGTATATCAATTTTATGATATCACATTTCAACATTTCATGTAATAATAATATAAATAATGTAGTATGCAAACATAGTTTAATTATAACTCTCATTGTTTCTTTAATCCTGCTTTTAATTATAACCCTCATTGTTACCTCAATCTTACTTTATCCCACACAAACCTAGCTTCTTCCCTTCAACACTCGCCTTATGCCCCTCAACCATATTGGAACCCGTAGATCCAGGATTCGGTTTATTACTTCCCACCATAACCCATCATTCTTAAGCCTCAAAAAGCTTTCAAGTTTGCAATCATTCCATTCTAATAATAGATAATCTCATAAATTTTATATCAACACGTTTCATCATCATTCATAACATTATGTATCATTTCATGTTTCACATATATAAACAAGTTTTGCACCATCTAGTCATTCATTGTAAATGATTATAATTCCAATAACAATCATATCTTCACAATATTGCATTTCCCAATCATAGTTATTCACCATACTTTCTTATGTGATAAAAACTTTGATTTAAAATTCATTGATTGGTTACCAACATATGCTTAATAACTCAATTCCTTGGTGTTAACTTATGAATTATA
>JANHAO010028332.1:0-10640 GCA_026873985.1 Saraca asoca
GGAATTTCCGTTGGAATGTTCCAATGGATTTTACAACGGACAGACAATTCCGTTGGAATTATTCCAACGGACTACCTATCCGTTGGAAAATCCGTTGGAACATTCCAACGGACTACCTCTCCGTTGTAAAATCCGTTGGAATATTCCAAAGGACTACAACTCCGTTGTAAAATCCGTTGGAAAATTCCAACGGACTAATATCCGTTGGAATTTCCGTTGTAATTTTCCAACGGAATAAATCCGTTGGAATATCCGAATTTTCTTGTAGTGAAAATTATTGTGCAATGTTAAATTTATGACTTTAAATTTAATCCAACGTTTGTGTAAATCATTTTACATTATGGTTGAAAAGAAAATGCCATGCAATTTAAAAAAAAGTAAAAGTAATTTAAAATTTTTATCTATAATAAAAAAAAATTGATAACATAATAACACGAGTATATGATAGTGTTAAGCTGATATATACTACCAATGGATCAAATTTAAATGCTAAATTTAGTATATGTTATCAAATAAAGTTATACTCTTCTGGATTATCTTCTAATTAAAATAGGATTTGCATGTTATTTATTGTGAATTATGAGATAACGAATGATAACAAATTGAATTATAAAGATTGCAATTATTTCTAATAAAATTCTTAAATACCTTTATTATAACTTGAAATTTAAGTATCAACTTCATTATGTTTTTGTATAAATAAATCATAAAAATATTGTGGTATTAGATTGAATTTTAATAGCAATTGAGACATTCAAAAGCATACAAAAGTTTCTATAATTTACTTTATATTTTTTGTATATGTAATTTTATGATTATTTTCCTCTTTCACAAATGTATAATTTCAATTATAAATTTAAAAAAAATCATGATTCTGTATTTATACCAAATAAAACTTTTAATTTTTAGAAAAAACTATTTTATTAGAGGCACACTCTATGTTAATATTCGTAAATATTCAATTCAATTTCTATAAATTTGCATCCCTTCAGGCGCAATCTGTACACCAACACTAGCAGAGATACCCAGTGACGTAGAATTTCCCTTAGTGCTTCTGGTCTACAATGGTGGCAGCCAAAACCCTCAAAAGTGCATCTTCTTACTCGTTCATCTCTAAAACCCCAACCACAACCTCAAAGCCAAACTATCCCAATCTTTCTTTACCTAAGCTTCGCATAAAATCTCCCATTTCTGCAGTAGCAAATGCAATCCTAGTTCAGTCTCAAACTGAGTCACTCACTCCGGGTCAGTTTCGAGTGGATATTCTGTCGGAATCGCTCCCATTCACTCAGAAATTCCGAGGCAAAATCATCGTCGTCAAGAATGGCGGCGCCGCCATGAAGTCCCAACATCTCCAAGCCTCCGTCATCAATGACCTCGTCCTTCTCTCATGTGTGGGGCTCCGACCCGTCTTGGTTCATGGCGGTGGACCCGAGATCAACCATTGGCTTGGCTGCCTCAACATCCAAGCTGTTTTCTGTGATGGCCTGCGAGTCACGGACGCCGAAACCATGGAAATCGTGTCAATGGTTCTGGTTGGCAAGGTGAACAAGACCTTGTTATCCCTCATCAATAAGGCGGGTGCAACCGCAGTTGGCCTTTCCGGCATGGGTGGCCGGCTACTGACGGGTCGGCCAAGCCCCAAAGTTGCCGATATGGGTTTTGTTGGTGAGGTTGCCCGGGTTGACTCGACCGTCATCCGGCCACTTATTGGCAACAACACCATTCCAGTGATTACGTCTGTGGCGGCGGATGACTCTGGTCAGCCGTATAACATCGATCAACGCCAATACGGTGGCTGGAGGATTGGCGGCGGCGTTAGGTGCTGAGAAATTGATACAGTTGACGGATGTGGCAGGGATTTCAGAGAAGCGAGAAGACCCGATGAGCTTGGTGAAGGAGATTAATATCAAAGGGGTGAAGAAGATGATGGAAGAAGGGAAGGTTGGTGGTGGGATGATACCGAAGGTGAATTGTTGTGTGAGATCGCTTGCACAAGGAGTGAGAACTGCTAGCATCATTGATGGTAGAATGCCGCCCTCATTGATGCTGGAGATTATGACTGATGAAGGTGCCGGAACTATTATCACTGGGTAACTCCCATTTTGTGTCACTGCAAATACAAGCTTTAGTCATAGGGGACCGGCCTTTTGCCTAGGAAGTGTGCTTAGGGAAACAAATTCTGGGGCTGAAAGAAAACAATTTTCATGGGTAGAATTAAAATGTGGAAAACATAACTATCAGCAACGCCACATGATAAATTATGGTTGGGTCATGTTAGTGATGGCAACGTTACCTGCTGACACAAGCAAAGTTACTATCAACAACGCTGCCAAGTATCACAATTCGATAACTCAACTGTCGGAATATGCGGCATTTAAACTCTTCGTTTGACACTTAATCAATTAGTACTTGAGAATAAGCCAGTCAATTGATTATACACTATCTAAATTTCGAAAATAACGGACAACACTTACAATTTATAATATATCGAATCAATATAAGTAACAAATCATATAGCACATAACAATTAAATCGCATAAAAAGATAACTAAGTCATTAACATAGACAATCATGATCTGTTCATGCAATTCAAACAAATGCAAATGCATGTAGTCAAACGTAAAGAAATTTTGTGGGACAATATTTTGATTGAAGAGAAACTACTTTTTTATTCACATTTAAAGAGCCTCGATTACAAACTTGAGTATGCAGGAGAGGCTTAAGGCCACACACTCAATCTCCTAGACGACTGCCTTAATGCCCACCTCAAGTCACCATACACTCCTCCCCTAAAGAGCATTCTAAGCAAAATCCTTTCAGACAAGATTAGACATACTTTTCTTTAGTTAATATAAGGACTTTTCTCCCAACTCCTAAGGGCTCTAATGTGCCATAAAATATCAACGCGAAGATAAAAATCTAAGAATCACAACCATGTACTTATAGACTCGCACGAGATAAGTTGCCTTAGTCAAAATTACATAAACGTTCTCAAAACGAGGAAAAATTGAAAAAATAATCTACATCAGCATTTTCCTTCAAATTCATGCCACATAATCTTCTTTTTATACTTAATTTTTGTGTCAAGTTTTGTTCGAATCCAAGTATATTTACCTGCTGAATTTAGTCACAAGCCCCAAATTGTGACATCTAGTAGCCATAGCTACATGTTGATGACAACAATGCTACTACTACGTACAAGCAAATCATTGTAGATCTGTGAAAAAAAATTTAAATTTTTTTTCTTTTTCTCATATTATTAAATACCTTCTTTTCTCCTCTCCATTTGCAAATCTTCTTCAACTTTACAGGAGTTGTTCTTCATCTCTCCACTTCTTCATCTTTCTCATCCATTTCATCTACCAAATTACACTTCATCTTCTAAAGTTTCCTTCAACCAACATTTATTAGCTTCCTTGACAAAATTGTGAGGTAAATTTTTGTATTTTTATTTATCATTACTTTTATTTAAGAATTATTTGAATATAATTTTCTATAGTTAAGTTTTGTTTTACATAATTATTAAAGCAATGATTTAAATAATTGTTAGGCAGTATGCTATGTAGAATTTTTTATGAGAAATTAATTGTCTATATTAGATGTAATGGTAATATTATTATTTATTTTTTCTCACAATAGTAGTGATTAAAGATTTGAAATTTTAGCGATTTTAGTTTTGAAATGATTATATTAGGGGAATAAAATTAGGATTTGAAATAGATAAAAGGTTAAAATAATGAGAGGATTCATTAGTTGACTAGTTAATACCTTATATAGTTTTTGTATAAAAAATTAATTATCTATCGTAGATATAATGGTAATGAAATTATTTATTTTTTCTCATATTAATATTGATAGAAGAATTATTTGAATGAGACGTTAATTTGAATAAATATTATGTATTGCTATATATAGATTTTTTTTATGAGAAATTAATTATCTAAGATAGATGCAATGATAATAATATTATATTTTTCTCTTGTACTAATAATGATAGAAGATTTAAAGTTTTAGCTATTTTAATTTTGAAACTATTATATTAGTAGAACAAAATTAGGATTTGAAATAGATATTAGATAAAAAAAATGAGAGAATTAATTAGTTGATTAGTTGATACCTTTTAACATTAAAATTTAGTATGTTAGTCATTGATATTTTTGAGAAAGTTAGTATTTTTTGGTAGATTTGCAACTAGCATGTAAGGCTTGGTTTACTTATTTTATTAGAATTTGAGTATTTAAATTTTCATTCAAGGTAGAATTTTATTTATGTAATATGTATCATGAATTTTCTATTCATATGATACTTGTGTTATTTATTTTTTATATAAAAAAGGAGACATATACATTATATGTTTTTCAGTCTTTAAATGATAAATTCAATTTTTCAATGACATATGGATGCTCTGTTCTAATGGAAAACAAGTATTGGTTCCTGTTATCATTTAAAATTGGTCAACCTAAGTCGGGCACCCCAAACTGCAAGTAATGGAAGCAAATTTGCAAGGAAGAGAGAGAAAGAACAAGGGACACCAAGAGCTTTTTAATGTGGTTTAGCCGATGCAAGGCTTATGCCCACAGTTATATTATTTTTTAATCTTTTCTTGAGTTTATAGTTGTTAACGATGAAATTTGGTTTGTATGGGAGACTCGAACTTCAGCCAACTGGGATGAGTTCTGGGATCCAATGCTATTCTTGAAGTACAAAAGGCAAAGGACCAAAAGGATAAGGGAGGAAGAAGACAATTAATTTAATGTGGTTCGGCCAAATCTGGGCGATACCGGACCCTACGTCCACCGCAGAGATTTTATTAATATGAAGTAAATATGCAGAGTTTTCTGCTTACAAGATGGTCCCCCTTCCTCTTACTAACAATGTAAGCCTATTTATAGAGGAAGGAAGGGTTACATGTATTAATTACAAGCTACAGTTGTGTTACATCAAATAATAAATGAGAAAAGACAAAAGGGGGTACAATCCAGCTACTGTAGAAAGTAGGCTGTTACACAGTCCCCCTAGGCTGGTGGTGGACCTATGCTTGTCGCTCGGTACCTTGGGTAGGGGGTTTATGACTTGGAGGCGTTGTAGGTTTTGCTGTGGTGAGTATTGCTATAGTGAGAAGATGATCTCGAGCGGTGTGGTTGATCACCCGACGAATCGGTCCTATGACTTCCTCGCTGGTTCATCCCTCATGGGGAGGTTCGAGCCTCTTCACAGTGTCATTGTGATGCGACGAGCGAGGGAGGGCTTGGTGCTCAGAATTACTTTGCTGTTGCTATTCGTTGGAATGTGGGACTTGGTCTTCACTATTTTTGAGGGCTCATCCTGGTGAGGCTAATTTCTATATATAACATAAACCCCCCCAATTCTCGGTTTGCTTTACGGACTGGGAGTTGCATGTTTCCGAGGCTCGATTCGTATCTTCAGCCAATGTCCTTCTTTGACCGAAGTGTTATGTCAGATGTCTTTCCGTTCTGCTTTAGGCCATGCTTTTCCCTGTTTGCCATTTTTGGCCATTGGTGCGACATTGCTGCTTGTTTTAGGCCAATAGATGAAGATCAAATCATATTTTCTTTAGATTCTTTGAAGGGCTAAGCGGGTCTATTTATAGCTTGGGGCGTTCTTTCTTTCAACCTAGAAAAACTTAACGGAGGAGATTGAAGAGCCCCCTTTACTTTGGTGGCTTGGCTTCCAGCGAAGTTTGATAAGACATAGATGGCTTGTTGTAGGGTGGCAGGAGACATGGATAGCTCGTTGCACGTGGCTCCAGTGCAGGATCTACCTAGCGAGTTCCTACGAGCTTCTCACGGTGTCTTCTGGCCACCTCCTCTAGCCGTTGCTTGTGGTGCTGCTACCTGGCCAGCCAGCTTTTATGACTTTTGGATTTGCTGTGTGTGGCTCAGGTGGATGTGCCAGAGGAATATGCAGGATGAACTCTGAGGCTGCTACTCTTCTGCTAGCCCAACGATTGGTAGCTGATTTTTTGGCCGCTTTTTACAGGAATTGTAGGCTTTCAGTCTTTTTCCCCTGATGTACCGTCGCCTCTCTTGTTGAGGTCTATACGTGGGATGAGTTCTTCTCCTTTTAGAAACTGTAATGAATGCTTCACACATTGTTGTATGTAAACTCATGATAACTTAATGAGAATTTTTCCTTTTAGCCAGTTGGCTCTGCTTTCAACATTTTTTCTGACTGCTCGACTTAATGCGAGAGAGATCATGAGTGAGCTGCGCTTGAGAGATCTGGTTTGAGATGTGAGAGATAAGTCCACATGAGAGCTGTGGGAATTTATTTGCATGAAAGCTGCTGGAAATTCGTCTGCATGAAAGTTGCAGGTGATGAGGATTTCATTTTGATAATGGCAAGGTGAAAACCATTCGCTGAGTTTTTAGTTTTCGTATTCACGAGGTAGGCTCAAGGGCTGTCTCACCCTCGATTTTGTTTTTTTTTTTATTTTTGTTTTCAAAGCCTCAAGGTAGGCTCAAAGGCTATCTCACCCTCGGGCGTTGCGAGGTAGGCTCAAGGGCCGTCTCACCCTCAATTTTGTTTAAGTTTGTTTTTGTTTTTGAAGCCTCGAGGTAGGCTCAAGGGCCATCTCACACTCGAGCATTGCAAGGTAGGCTCAAGGGCTTTCTCACCCTTGATTTTGTTTTTGTTTTTGAAGCCTCAAGGTAGGCTTAAAGGCCGTCTCACCCTCGAGCCTTGCAAGGTAGGCTTAAGGGCTATCTCACCCTCGATTTTATTTTCATTGTAAAACTCATCTGATTGAGAAAATGTTGGTGATATTGTTGGTGGAGTGATGTTGTAGCGAGGTGAAAATCATTCACTACAGCGATTATGTGAAGATGAAGAGAAGACTTCTATCTACATAATGCTTTAGCCAATCGATAATTTTCATTGATTCAGTGCGCAACAATTGATACAGTCAAACACCATTAAGAAGTTACAGGATTAGAATATGGTCCTGACGGAGGGTTCAGGCTCTTGGGTGATAACTCGCTGAGCTTGCTGGGCGCACTGTCCCGATGGTCTTACCATATAATCCTATAATCGGCCCCTTCTGATGAGGTCTACTATGGCATCTCTTAGCATCCGACACTCTGAGGTGGTATGTCCAGCCTCATTGTGATAAGCACAAAATCTGCTTTGGTCTCTGGATTTGGGGGATACCCTTATTGGCTAGGGTTTCCCAAAGTCCTCGTTATGCTTTTCTATGGCAAAGATTCTGTCCTGAGTGTCCGATAGGATGCTATAGCTTTCGAAGCGGTCTTTGGGCTACTAAGGTTTTTCCTTCTTTGCGAGATGAGGAGTGGGATTGTCGTAACTCTCGCTACCCCTCTTTTTACTCACGGAGGGGCCACTATGACTCCCTTTGTATCTGGGTTCCTCTATTTTGAAGGTTTCTTCCTATCTTATTTGCTTGGTCGCCCAGTCATAAAATTTGGTGAGGTCTCGAGCAGGGGACTTGTAGAGGCTCCTATACAGCTTGCCATCTTTATGAAGTCCTGCTGAGATGGCGGGTAGAACACTTTCCTCCGAAGGATTTTCTATGGAGTTAGCCTCGTGCCTGAACTAGGCTAAGTAGTCTTTGAGCGACTCATCCCTGCACTGAAAAATCATGGCAAGGTGGCAAGGAGGCACGAGTTACTTCTTTAGTGCCCGATATTGGTCGACAAACTTCCTCTGACATTCCTCTTAATTGTCGATACTGTGCGAGGGGAGGCGCCTAAACCAAGTACGAGGTATTGCCCCTAGCATAGCGGGGAAGACGCGGCACTTTACCAGGGGGTCGATAGTCTGGAGGTTCATTTGAGTGTTAAATGCGTCCAGGTGATCGCTTGGGTCGCTGTTCCATTCGTACAGTGGGATGGCGGGCACTTTGAGTTTCTGTGGGAGAGGCTGCTTCTTGACTTCCACAGAAAATGGTGAGGTCTTCCCATAGCGGGGCTAATTGCTTTGATATTGAGGATTCTCCTCTAGCTATTTCAGCCTTTGGAGTACTTCTTCCATCACTGGTCGTTGTCCTTCATGGTGGGGGATAGAGCTATCTACTTATTGCGAGCCCCCCGGTTGCTGACTATCAGGGTTGTCGCGGACTTCTCTCTGAGCTTCTTTGCGAAGCTGTTAGAGTTGAGCTATGACTTCTTCTTGTATTTGAGCATTTTATGCTTGTTCCTGAGCAAGCACCTTGACAGTCTCAGCCAATTCGTTGACTGTGTTTTCAAGTGCTAATCGGGATCGTTCGGGCGTTTGCGCCTCTTGAGTTTCAGATGCAATGGTGTGCTAAGAAGTTAGAGCTGTGGAACTTCGAGTTATTCTTCCTCTGCCCATGATTAGGCTGCAATGGAAACTTCAGAAAGCAGATGGATCCCCATAGACGGTGCCAAAATGTTAACGATAAAATTCAATTTGTACGGGAGACTCAAACTTCAGCCAATTGAGATGAGTTCTGGGACCCAATGCTATTCTTGAAGTACATAAGACAGAGGACCAAAAGCATGAGGGAGGAAGAAGACAATCAATTTAACGTGGTTCAGTCAAATCTGGGCGATACCAAACCCTACATCCACAGTAGAGATTTTATTAATATGAAGTGATTTGCAGAGTTTTCTACTTACAAGATGGTCCCCATCCCTCTTACTAACAATGTAAGCCTATTTATAGAGGAAGAAGGGGTTACATGTATTAATTACAAGCTATAGTTGTGTTATATCAAATAATAAATGAGAAAAGACAAAAGGGAGGTACAATCCGGCTGTTGCGCGGTCCCCGTAGGCTGGTGGTGGACCTATGCTTTTCGCTCGGTACCCTAGGCAGGGGGTTTATGACTTGGAGAAATCATAGGTTTTGCTGTGGTGAGTATTGCTGTAGCGAGAAGATGATCTCGAGCGGTGTGGCCGATCACCCGACGAATCAGTCCTATGACTTCCTCACTAGTTCGTCCCTCGTGGGGAGGTTTGAGCCTCTTTGCAGCGTCGTTGTGATGCGACAAGAGAGGGAGGGCTTGGCACTCAAAATTACTTTACTGTTTTCATTCGCTGGAGTGTGGGACTTGGTCTTCACTATTTTCGAGGGCTCGTCCTGGTGAGGCTAATTTCTGTATATAACATACAACAGTATTCTGTTTGTATTGTCTCCTCCTCCTTTACAATGATTTTAACCCCCTTTTTATAGTAGCCAACGTGTTACAATATATTTTATAATGGAAATGAATCATAAATTGGTTACAACAATTAATAAAAGATTCCTATTAAATAAGCAATTGAACGGTCTTCTATGAATTGATGATAGGGAAGGCATGCTTCGAGCTATGGGCTAGACCTCGTCCTTAATGACTTGAGGTTGCTGCTTTAACCCTTGTTGGCTAGTGACCTAAGTTCGCATTTAGTGACTTGATGCCTTGCTTCTATGACGTCAATCCTAGTTAAGCTAGCCTTTATCAACTAGGCTTGCACATTGAACTTTTACCAGTCCATTTGTGTAGTTTCAAAAATACCCACAACATTATCCTCCCAGCTCTCAATGCAATCTACGGACTGGGAGTTGTAGTTAGCTAGTAAAAACTGGCGATCGCGATTAGCTATGTTGTCGTTTAGACTTCTGTTCCATCATTTTGTCTACTCGTACCATCATTACTACATTAAATGCATGCATTTTTCTATAGCTGCCAGCATGGTGATAACTGAGGCTTGTTACTTATTGGACAGTCTGATCGAGGGTAGTTGATTAGTCTTTAAATCAAACTACGAGCCCATCCAAACTATATAAGGTGAGAAAACCCTTTCTCCCTCTTGCTTTTGAAAATTTACGCTTTGCTTCTTACTTGTTTCTCAAGTTCTCAAGCTGTCACCACCATTCCTGCTTTCTAGCATCATCAAGTTTACCATAGCAGGCCCTGGATTCAAGTTGCCAGAGACTGATCATTCTATTCAGAATTTATCTCACTTCATTTATATGATAAGTTTTTAGCATGTCCTTGGTTCTAAGCTTCTACTTTTCACTAGCGTCTTGCTTCTGTGGATTTCTGATATTTTGTTGCTTAGAGAGTTTGGTGCATGCTTGTTAGTTACTAGGACTTTTTATGTGTTGATTGATTCTATTATATGCTTGTTTGCACTCCTTCTGTTGTTTGTGGAAACTAGCATACCATCCATTTGATAAAATGCCTATAGTTTAAGGTCACAGATTGTAAAGTCTAGCTTTCTACCTGTTTCCCAATTTTTACGACCTAACGGGCTCATTAGTCAAGCCTCCCATGTTTTAAGTGGTCTATCTTAGATTTGATGATGAGGCATGTATGACTTGCTATACAGGAGATTCTCTATCTAGCAAATAGAAGTTTTAGCTTTTAGGTATGGTATGCCTGAAGTGAACTGACTATTCCTCCTTCTATATAGATGGCAGCTCATAAACATCGAGGTTACCAAGAAGGGAGTGCTAACAAGCCCAATTCTCCAACTTGGAGTGAGGAGTTAGTGAATACCATAAATGAAATGGCCTTTGGGAGTGGTGAGGTCACTAAACAATTTATTTCTCGTCCTGACCCCAATGAAGGTTAGTGATAAGTAGAAAATGTACCTATAAAAATACCTGATTTTAACCCTTAATTAGTCATTAACTTGTAGTTTTTGTCTATC